>VWZI01008852.1:871658-903349 GCA_013396835.1 Psilopogon haemacephalus | reverse complement strand
AAAAAAGGTTCCGGTTTTGTTTGCTTAAAAGAGAAGAACTAAAATTTAAAAAGGGTTCTGGTTCTGTTTGCTTAAAAGGAAAAAAAGAAAAAGGTTCTGGTTTTGTTTGCTTAAAATGAAAGAATTGGAAAAATAGAAAGAAAAAAAAGGAAAGAAAAAAGGAAAGAAGAGAAAAACCAAGGTTATATCTTTCAGGTGGACAAACCTTTAAAGGTTCTGCAAAAGAAAACTAATAAAGTTTTTTTTTTTTTTTTAAACTCGGCATTAAAAAATTCGATGGACAATCCTAAGCACTGCACAAATCGGTGTAGAAAGGAAACAAAGCCGAAGGCGGGTGGTTTGGAGGTGGCAGTGGTGGATGTAGGCGGCAGATGGTGCTGTGACAGCCGCGGCACGGAGCAGCAGCAAATCGCCGCTCGCTAGGGCTGCGCTGCGCTGCGCTGCGCTGCGGGCTCACCGCTCTGCCGCCTGAGGAAACGAACCTCAACACTTCGAACCCGCGTCCAGCCTCACCTGCTTCTTTCGGGGGTCTAGGAATGCTGGCATGCCCACGAGAGACAGACAGACAGAGGTATTAAATCTTCCCCCCCTCCCCGCCATGGCAGGGGAGTTGGAACTAGATGATCCTTGTGGTCCCTTCCAACCCTGACTGATTCTAAACAACTTTGATGGGGCAGGGCTAGGTGAATAAACCTTCCCCTGTCAGCCAGAGCCACTGCAGGACCCAGTGCCGAGGGTTAAATTCCAGCCTTCGGGAATGTCTAGGAGGAGAGAAGCATGCCACCCCTTTGCAGTGCTCACTGAGGTCACAGTGCTGCAGAGCAGGTTACAGAGTGATGAAGTCACTGCATTGTTCTTGCCTGAGCTACCAAAGAGAAGTGGTGAGCTTCCTGCAGACCTTCTGACTACAGCTCTGCAGTGGTACCCTCCTGCTCCTTAATGCAACAGCAGCACTTACTAATTACTGCTGTTTCCCAGTGCCAGGTACCACTGCCCTGTCTCTCTTGGGCACATCTGCTCCACTCTGCCCCAAGAGCTACCTCACAGGTGGAATAAAGACTTCTACAAAAGCAGCTCCTGGAACCACAGAATGGTTTGGGTTGGAAGAGTCCTCAAAAGTCATCTAGTTCCAAACACCTTCTGACATGGGCAGTGACATTTTACACTAAACCATCAGTTTGCTCATAGCCTCATCCACTCTACCCTTATACACTTCCAGGGAGGGGGCATCCACAGCCTCTCTGGGCAACCTGTTCCTGTCTCACATCACCCTCACAGTGAAGAACTTCTTCCTTGTGTCTAATCTATGTTCTACCCTCCTTCAGTTTAAAGCCATTACCCCTTGTCCTAAACTATTCTTTCAAAAGGCTCATAGCTTGGATCTGACCCCTCCTCTGATCAGTGCTTTCCTTCTGATGTATCCTGAACTCCCCAAAAAACCAGAAAGGCCTTTTTCATCAACTATACTGTTTGCAAGTCTTGTCTGTGATCAACCACCACCGTGAATGAGACTCAAAGGACTGGCCCCAGTGGTTAAGTACCATTTGGAGCAGCTAAAAGAAGCTTCAGAGGGGCCTTGGATGGCATCAGAGACCAGCTGGGCACAAGTTGGCCTTGGCCATACCCTTCTACCCTCTCCAAGGCATGGCTGACAAGAGCAAGCACTGTCAAGGTAAGGAGATAACTTTATATGGATGCTGGATGACTCCGTAGGTGTGTGGGAATACAACAGTTACACTTTAAATCTGAAGTGGTTTATTAGCTGAGCCAGTAAACCACAACACAATAAATCAATCAACAGGCCACTGGAAAATCAGGGTAACCTGCCACTTCTCCACCTGCAGCTGAAGGAGCTTTTAAGTCTCCTGTGACTAAATAAGAAAGGCAATGTCCTATCATTCCAGATGTAAAAGACAGCTTCATCCTTAACTTCCAGGCATCTGAGCTAGTCTGGTGAATCCTGGGGGGGTGGGAGGGGGAACTCTGGAATCACCACATTGGTCCAGCAGCCTCAGCCAGTCAGAAATGAGTACGTTCACAGATCATACACTGAGGGAGTCAGCTTTCCTGCTGAAGAGGGAAGAAGTACAGGCATTCTCCCTCCCAGGTGTTCTCCCTTGCCTGAAACCTCTTCAGGTTGTTCCCTTGCATTCCAGGGAGCCAACACAGGCTCCTTGAGATGTTTTCCTCAAGACCAGAATGCATCCATGGCTGCTCCTGCTCCCCTCACCACATCCCTCACACGTCTTTCACTCCCTTCCTGCAGCCTCTCTCGCACACCCTCATCTTTCATAGCACTAATTAGCAGAGGCACTGAGGCGAGCTGTGGAACCAGTCAGCTCAGGAGAGTGCCCCCATTCCTCTTCTGCTTCCCCCTTGCTGGCCTTCCCTGCCACCTCCTGTTGCTGGCCAAGGACTCCTCAGCACCATATGCTTTACCTAATGAAACATCAAAATGTCAGAGTAAGAGGAATGTTATCTCCTTTCCTGGACAATTACCACTGCTTCTGCAGCAGTTGGTTAAGAGAGCCCTGCCGCAGAGATTCTCACCTTTGCCCCTTAACCTGTGCCAGCCACAGAAGTTTGCTTCATTGTTCTGATGCCCTGTTCAGGGCTAGACATCTGAGCCCTGAGATGCCACTGCAAAGCCTAAACAGCATGTGAAAAATAGCGAAGCTGCCAGCCACCACATAACCCAGCTGCTGCATCCTTTGCCTCCTCTGTTCCAGCCTCCAGCCATAACTTAGGCAGAACCTGTCTTGAAAACAGGCTCCAAACTCCTCATGTTTCCTCTTCGCTCTGCTGGCACCATGGCACCAAAAGTGGAACATCCAGGAAAGAAACCAAGTTGGTTTTTTTCCTCTTTACAGTCACGGGAAGTCCTTTGAACTGCTCAGCACAATGGCAAGAAGCGTGAATCAGGCTAAATAGACCTCTCCTAGGGCTGACGGTACAGCAAACCGCTTCGGCTTTGTTCTCATGGTTACCAGGAGCTTAGCAAAGCCTTTGATGTGTCATTAGAGCCCCTGTCGTTACCTGCGTAGTGCTGCACCATGAGCGAGAGCCTCGGTCCAATTTCTGGGACGCAAATGCAGTAATCCCTTGGTGGTTTTGTGGTACAAAAACATGACAGCACCCTGCGCAGCAGAGCTGACTATTTATGCCAGGGATATTGCTTGAGTCTTGTCCTGATTTCTCCTCTATGAGATTCATTAATAACCACAGTCAGGCCAAGTAGTGTTTACAGTTTAGGCTGTGTGAGAATCTAGGTTAGGTTTAATTGCTGAGGTTTGAGCTTGAAAGCCAAATTGCTTCTAGGATCCTTGCGCTGGATCTGAAAACACTGAATTCACTTTTGCATCCTCCCCCAGCCCTTGGAGATTTCGGTCCAAGATGGCAGAAATGCAGGGAGGTAAGGTGAGCTCTCAAGAATTCTCCCTTCTGGGACAGCTTCCTTACAAAAGCCTGCTTGCACAAAACCTAGCCTGGAAAACAGGTAATTTCTGCCTCTGGTTCCACTCTGGAATCTGTAAAGCAGGTAAAAGCAGGACGTGTAAATAACATCTCCTCTATTTGTCTGATTGAGCATGTAGCAGCCCAGCTTTGGTCTGCTCAGGTCCATCTCTATTGTCATCTAGGATCAGCCCTAATGTGGGATGCAGCCCAACAGCTGCCACTCTGTTCCACCTGTAGAGCTGATAATGTCCCAGCTGCTGCCTTTGGAGAAAGGAGAATGATGGTTGCATCTCCATCATGTGAAAGGGTTTTGTAAGCTCCAGCTTGCAGCTCTCACAAGTTGCCCAGGCTTTACAAAAAACAGGTAGTAAAGACAACCCAAAGCCTTTGCTGGGAGAGACACTGCAGAGCTCTGATTTCAACAAACATCCTGAGGAGCTCAAAATCCTGATCATGCTGCAATAGGTACTTTTTACCTGGGCTTCAACAGCCCTGCTAGGGCTGCATATGTCTTGGGTGCCTCTGTACTCAGCCTTCCTCCCTGTTCTGCCTCTGCCTCAGCCAGGGGTTTGCTGACCATCCCTTCACAAATGCTCAGGCACTGCCACTAAGGACTTCACGTTGTCTTTAGCAGTACAGGTTCCTCAGGCAGTCTTCGGGCATGCAGCTGAATCCTGTCAGCCTGGCAGTTAAGAAAACTGCCCTTTACATGCACAACTTGAGCACGCATTGTCTGGCAATCACCCTGACACCAGGCCTCAACTTGCCACTCTGACAGTCCTTGTGAAGAGCAGGAGAGCTCTTTAAGGCTTGAATTCACAAAGTTGAATCCCTCTGGCAAAGCATTAAGCTTTCTCTATTTTCATATGCTTCAAGGCCAGGAAGAACCAGAACATTATCTGTGTGCCCCACACAATCTCAGCCAGAGAATACATCCAGAGATCGCTGCAGCAGCTGAGTTTTTATCTGCACATTATATAAATTCAAGCACAGTTCCCACTTTGCTGTATTCGAGTCTGACACCAGAGCTTTGAGGTCTTAGCTGGGCTTTTGTGAGCTACCTGGATCTTGTAGGAGCTCAGCTAACAAGATCGCAGAGGCAGGGCTACATAGTAAAACTCTGTACCCTGTGTGCTCTCAAGCAGCTGGAACAGCAGGGAAGAGGCAAAGGGATCAGAAATCCTGTCCCTTCCTCAGCAGACAAAAGGAGAGGAATAGAGAAATGCAATTTTATGTTGCAGTTGCAAAGGCCATCTTGTCACCCAGGTGCCAAGGCCTGAGCCACTGATCAGATGTTTACACTGTGATGTTGCACTGATCCATGAGGAGGCTGTGCCCTGACTAAAGGAAATCTCTGGATGCTCACCTACAGCTGGTCTGCAGCATCTTGAAGCTCAGGTCAGTGATAAAGAGGCTCTCTCCAGGAGCTATAAATATTGTCACACAGGTGTAATTTTGCTGGATGCATGTGTCAGAGTTGCTGTTCCACCAGAGCAACTTCATCTATAAATGTAAGCCTTGACTAAGAGAAGTTGGCTTTCACAGCAGGACAAATAGCAAGAGACATGCCTCTAATTGCACATCAGCAGAACTGATCCCTCAGAGGATATTGGCTGGTACAAGGTAAAGGAGTAAGATATATCTCAGCAGTCAACCGCCATGGCAATGTACCTGTCTAGACTGAGCCTTCAAGGGATCACCTGGGCAGCCCTGCCAGTCATAGGAAAATCTGGTGGAGGTCCAGACTTGATCCTTCATAAGCAAGACAGAGTATGCCTCTGGAAGCAAAGCTGGAGGTGGAGAGATTCAGATTGGATGTGTTCTTCACCATGAATGGTGAGAGCCTGGAATGGATTGTCCAGGGAGGTGTTTGGGGCCACATCCCTGGAGGTGTTTAAGGCCAGGCTGGATAAGGCTGTGGGCAGCCTGATCTAGGGTAGGGTGTCCGTGCCCGTGGCAGGGGGGTTGGAACTGGATAATCCTTGTGGTCCCTTCCAATCCTGACTGATTCTATGATTCTCTGGTTTGTATTTTGCTGGGTGTCAGCTGTGTCAGGCTGAGATTGGCTTCCTGGTCCTGCTAGTTGCTTTGAGGAGGACATGTGCATACCCCTATGTGCAAACTCCTATGACTCCACTTGATTCAAGAAGTTCATTGCCCAGAGCTTTGTGATGTTGCCATCCTGGCATCCGCCCAGCCCCACACAGAAAAGTACATCCACTACTTTCACACAAAACTTACTGAAGCTAATGGCTGTTTGCTGAATAAAGAAGTGGTGAGATGATATAAAAGCCCTGAAATTGAGTCCCTTTTTTTTGGGTGTCTCGTGCCAGCAGCTCCCATAAAAGTTTACAGTCAGACAATGATATAAACGGGCAGAGTGTTAGTTGTCCACATGGAGGTCAGAGAGCTGGGAGCAGAACCAAGCCCTTAAGTCAAGTTGGGCTTCTCCCTCCATTTACCCCATCTGCCTCAGGAACGTGAGACTCCTGGTGGGTGGAGACCTAAATCCCCAGGGTGCTGGGGAGGCTTAGCTCATGTTTGAGAAGGGCTGCACAAATTGCAGAGCATTGTTTATCACTGTAGGTTGCAAAATCTGCTGACGCTATTGAGATTCACAGCCAGCTTCACCACCAGAAGATGAAATTCTACCTGGTTCTAAAATAAAGGAGGTGAACATGCTCCATCTTGGTACACAGTCTCCAGCAGAGCCTGTTAGTAATTAGGAATGGTTCGGAAGGAGAAGCAGAAGAGAGAATTTTTTGAGAACAAAGATTGAGAGCTTTCCAAAAGCAAATCCAGTACCTTTCTTGTGCAACCACGAGCACCTTGTTGTTTCATTTATAAGCCCATTTAGCTCATAAGGCAAATTAATACATCAGCCCCGGGTGGCAAACATTATTTACGTGGGTGAGTAGCTTACAAGCATCCAGAAATATCTGAATAGTTTGGGAACTAATGCACAATTAACCCAAAGGCATTTCATTTCATGCTCTCCACCTGTTGCAGCTCAGTGATAAATGTTACGTACCAGGGCTGTTGCTGAGGAATCCAGAGAACATGCCTGCCTAAGCATGGCTCTCCAACAGCAACCTGTGTTTCAGAAGGGAGGCACCAGTTGCTGGAGCTTACACTGAGGGGTTGCACAGGTTCTGTCACTGCTTGGGGTCTCATGGAATGGAGCAAAGCTGGAGGTGGGGAGATTCAGATTGGATGGGAGGAGGATGAGAGTGGTAAGAGCCTGGAATGGGTTGCTCAGGGGGGTGGTTGAGGCCACATCCCTGGAGGTGTTCAAGGCCAGGCTGGATGAGGCTGTGTCCAGCCTGATGTAGGGTAGGGTGTCCCTGGTCATGGCAGGGGGTTTGGAACTAGATGATCCTTGTGGTCCCTTCCAACCCTGACTGATTCTATGATTCATGCTGCAGGGCTACCTGAGCCTCGTCCTCTCCAGGCTGCACACCCCCAGCTCCCTCAGCCTCACAGGGCTCTGCTCCAGGCCCCTCCCCAGCCTTGCTGCCCTTCTCTGGACACCTTCCAGTACCTCAACATCTCTCTTGAATTGAAGGGACCAGAGCTGGACACAGGACTCACGGTGTGGCCTGACCAGTGCCAAGTACAGAGGCAGAATAACCTCCCTTGTCCTGCTGGCCACACTGTTCCTGATGCAGGCCAGGATGCCATTGGCTCTCCTGGTCACCTGCATGTACTGCTGGCTCATGTTCAGCTACTATGTACCAGCCTCCCCAGGTCCCTCTCTGCCCTGAGGTCCCATCTTTGCCTGCATGTGTGTAGGGACCTGGAAGATGATGGCCCAGGAGGCAGGAGCTTACCTCATGGTGTACAGGAGGGTGCCATTGTCTACCAGGCGCAGCAGCTTGTTGGGGGTTGTCATGTTATGGGCAACAGATTTCTTCCCATTGTGGAAGAAGGTATCAGGAGTCCAGATCTTACTTGCCAGCAGGTTGTTCAGGGGAAGTATTTTCATGGGACCATCAAACTTCAGCCTTTCATCTCTCCAGGACTGCCGGAAAAAGACGTCAATGGTGTACTCCTTTGTGGAGAAGGGAGAGAAAAGTCAGTCAGGTTTTACTCCACTCTTCCTTGGCACCAAGCTGGTTCAAGACATGGTAAGCTCCTTTGGTCATTGAGTGTGCTGGTTTGGCACACCTTGGTTGGCATGAAGCATGCCAAAAATTAGGGGTTAGTGGCAGTGGAGAAATCTGTGGAGGGTAGCGAGCATTTGTTTACTGGTTCCTGGAGGCTGCAGAACCAACTAAACTTATCCCTGTGTGTGAGATTTCCTTTCCTGTAGCTCTTTTCAGCAGCGTTTTAAAGCTGATACGCATCAGGGCCCTATAGGGCATAGAAATTTCTACAGGTTTCGCAGCAGATGGCAGCTGAGCAGAAGCATCTTGGTAACAAAATTCATTCCTGCTCCCTGTCCACAGGGCTACTCCTGCTCAAGTGTGAAGTTTCTGAAGGCTGGCTGGAGGAAGGAGAGAGAAGATCTTATGTTCCCACAGGCTCTGCCCTGTACAAGATATTCTGCCCTTTCATGGAAGTGATCTTCACTTCATGGCTCAGTAAAGGGATAAAACAAAAAGGATGAGCCTGACGCAGTCCCAGGAGGTAGGTTTGGGGAAAATGCTTATCAGGAGAAGAGTTATTTTATTCAGAACTTCCCATTCTTATTAAACACAAACAAACAAACAAGCAGAACGTTGACACAAATTCCCAGGGCCTGCTCTTCTTTTATCCTAAGGAATCATTTCCAAAGAAAAGAGAAATAATGTTCAGCTTCTTCCCCTCTTTTCTATACTTCTTTCCATGAGAGCATCATTCCCAGTCATCCCTTCCAAGGAGCAGGCTTAGTTCTATATTATGCTTTTCTCTGCCTCATAGAAGTGACCAGAACCAAAGTCTGTCTCCAGAGTTCATCCATCAGAGCATGAAAATCCCTGCAACTTTTTTTTTTTTTTTTTTTTTTTTTTTTTTTTTTTTTTTCCTNTTTTTTTTTTTTTTTTTTTTTTTTTTTTTATGTCTTTGTCCTGGGGACTGAGGGAAAGCTGTAAGAGTTTGCTACCAAAGATTCAGGCATATGTCAGATCCTATCAGGCTCTACTTCCCAAACCAAACTGAAAGGAAGATTAGAAGTCCCTCGGAGCATCTTATGGAAAAGGCCTACGAATCCCTCTCAGTGCTCTGTAACCATCTGCTCTTCTCCACTTTCCACATCAACTTTACCTGCCTCTCCTCCATCATCATAATTACAATCTCTGGCTGCATCAAGATGCACAAGAGTGGCTTTCCATCGCGATGATTAATGGCTATGGGAGGGATAGGAGCCAGATTACTAGGAAGATGTGAGTGAAGGAGGGACTTCCCCACTCCTGGGAGGAAAGGAACCATGGCAGAAGATCAGGCTCTCCTCAGGCTTCCAGAGGAGCAAGAGTTTTAACTCTCTCTCACGTTTCAGCACGCTGAAACACATTCGCTATGCATTTGTAAAATATGTGGAACTAAAGCATGCAAAGGGGAAATAATTTATTATTCTTTAACTGTCTGCCTAATTTTAAATTCATTTTGTCAAATCACATTGCAGAGAATACCTTCCTCTCTTCAATACCTCATATTTCTTCTTCACAGTTCATTATACGCACTCCCTTAATCAAATATGCTCCACCTTGGAAGTAATTATCAGATACTCCCCAAGGGCTCAGATTACTGAATATATTATGGGTCTCTGCTGTGGCAGGAAAGCAAGCCAGAGAGAGAGAGAGAACTCAGATGACATTAATAGTCTTGGCTGTGCTGACATCAGGGTAATTTCTGACCCTGGAGGGAGTGGTCTTTCCAACGCAACATGGGGTTGAGTGATGGGGATAGTTGTTTAGCCCTGAAAGGAGGAGGCTCAGGAGTGACCTTATTGATGTCTACAACTACCTGAAGGGAGGTTGTAGCCAGGTGGGGTTGGGCTCTTCTCCAAGGCAACCAGCAACAGAGGGAGGGGACACAGTGTCAAGTTGTGCCAGGAGAGGTATAGGTTGGATGTTAGGAGGAAGGTCTTCCCAGAGAGAGTGATTGGCATTGGAATGGGCTGCCCAGGGAGGTGGTGGAGTCATCGTCCCTGGAGGTGTTCAAGAAAGACTGGATGGGGCACTTAGTGCCATTGGCTAGGGCTGGGTGATAGGTTGGACTGGATGAGCTTGGAGTTCTAACGTGGCTTATTCTATTCTATTCTAGTCTAGTCTAGTCTAGTCTAGTCTAGTCTAGTCTATAGGCAGAGATTGTATTGTCTCCTAACTCCTCCATTTCCAGGACAGGACTGTCAGTGGGACAGCTGAAGAGATGTCCATGCCCATGTTGACCAGTGGAAACCCAACAGCTCTGGAGAGGGAGGCCTCGAGAGCTGCAGGACATTACTTCTACCTGACACAGATGGTGAGAAAAATGTCTGCACCCTCTCCCAAAGTGGGATCCCTCCACGGTCAGGACTGCTCACTGTTGGCTTGGGCTATGCCAGCAGCAGGTCACCCCTGGGACTGGATGTGCAGGAGGACCTCAGCCCTGGATGACTGACTGTCCTCATGTGGCACCCTTGGATAGCTGAGCAACCATCAACAGTCGACTCATCTCTGAGTGCCTGGGTGCGTGCGGACTATGAAGTGCAAGAAATGCTGTTGAGAAAGCTGACTATTAATTATGCTCCACAGTCCTCTTTTAATTAGAAGACAAACTGTTGTGGGAATACAAGCCTAAATTCAGACCTCAGGCCTTTTCACTAATAATTTTCCCTGAACATGTCAAAATATGGCAATCAGTTCACTCTTTTTTCTTTGCGGTCTTTTGCCTCCCTTCTGCTTCAAGCACTGAGGACAGTTCGATAGTGAATCCTCTCTTCTGGCACTGCTACCAAAACAAGTCAGGTTCTGGCATCCTCCTCTCTTCCTAAGGAGTGCCATTCTTCTTCCATGTGCCATTGGTCAAGGTAAGCTGGCTACAGTGATGGTGTTTGTTCAGGTGTGCAATGTGTGGAGCATGCCTACATACATGGTTTTGGTACTGTGGGCAGACCTCCCTATTTGATTAAGTTGCACTTACAGGAAAGAAGACCCTGAAGCGTGCTAGAAGAGTACAAAAGCACCAGCCCTCAAGGCTGCATTGCCCATTGGTTTCTAAAAGCCCAAATGCACCTCAGAAACAATCCCTGTCCACCCTCCATACCGAGCTCCCCATGGTCTGCATGATGATGAGGCACATTTGTGTCCAGGCAGGCAGCTGGGATGCTTCCTCTTCTTCCTGTCATTTAGGAAAATCCCAGTTTTGCCCAGGTTGTCCAGGGATGAGGGTGGGACGCATCTGCTGCAGCTGCAGGGAAAAGCCATCCATCCCTTCATACAAGTGGACCAGCCAGTGGCACCTACCATATCTGTGTCCGAGACCGGGCCAAAACTCGTCACGTAAATGTCTGTCTTGACTTCAGTTACGCTGTCTGGGACAAAAAAATATAATTAAAAAAAAAGAGAGAGAGAGAGAGAGAGAGAGAGAGAAAAGGCAATTAGAGAACTGAACTTGCTTGTACAGTGAAGGGTTTGGGTTTTGCTCCATGGTGGCTCTTCCTGCCAGGCACCTCCCTAGCAAGCCCTCAGCCAGCTGGCGTTGTGCTCTCTGCTGCGCCCTGAACAATAGCTGATTTTATCACTCGTAATTGGGCAAATTCATCTCTGATGTAGCTCTGCTGCTTTCCACACTCACATGAGGAGGAGTGTACCCTGCATGGGCAAGGCAATGTGTGTGTGCTTCCACAGTGGACCAGGCTCTACCATATGCGGCGTTGCTGCAGATCCAGACGGTTTCGAGGCAGAGCTAAGCCCTGCTGCTTTGAAACTCCTTTTCATCTGAAATCCCTTTTGTGTCTGCCAGCCTGATAAACAGCCTAGCAATGTTCCACCAGTTTTAGGAAACCCTGGGTTTGTTACAGCTTCAGGCTTATCTGTATGTAAAAAAGAATCAATATTCTGATTGCCTTTTGCCGCCGTCGTGTTTGCCGTTCTCCTAAGTGCCTCGTTCCTGGTGAGCAGCTGCTCTTGCAAAGCTGCTGCTCGGCTGCATCACACGCTCCCCTGCATCCCAGGGACACTGAGCAGTAGCCTCCCTGCCCCAGCAAAACCAGACAGACCCGGGTCCTGGCCCAGACAAGGGCAACCTTAATCACACGCCTTCAGGTAAAAGCAAACTGAAGCACTTTGCCCACCACAGCCACCAGCACCTGTGACAATCAGCACATACAGCTCCCAGGTCCTGAATTCATTACAATCTCAGTGCTTCTTAATTGAAATCTCTGCTGCAGGGAAATTTTGCAGGGAAACTGAGGCAGACTCATGGTCCTACTGCATTCAGTTTTGGGCTCCTCAGTTTGAGAGAGACAGGGATCTGCTGGAAAGAGTCCAGCGGAGTGCTACAAAGATGATGAGGGGACTGGAGCACTGCCTGATGAGGAGAAGCTGAGGGACCTGAGGCTGCTTAGTCTGCAGAAGAGAAGACTGAGAGGGGATTTAATCAGACTGAGAGGGGATTTAATCAATGCTTATAAATATCTGACGTCAGGAGCTGGCGGGGGAGGGGGAGGAGGGAACAGGCTCTGCTCACTTACTCCCTGGGATAGGACAAGGAGCAATGGATGGAAGCTGCAGCACAGGAGGTTCCAGCTCAACACAAGGGGCAAGTTTTTGACTGCAAGGGTCCCAGAGCACTGACACAGGCTGCCCAGAGAGGCTGTGGAGTCTCCTTCTCTGGAGACTTTCAGGGCCTGTCTGGATGTGTTCCTCTGTGACGTGAGCTTATTGTCTGGTCCTGCTGTGTCAGGGGATTGGACTTGATGATCTCTTTGGGTCCCTTCCAACCATCCCGCAAGCCTGTGATCCTGAGGTCAGACAGAAAACACGCAGAAAATAGGAGCATCTCAGGCATATAATCACTGATGAACTGATCTGTGAATCATTTGCAACCAAATCCCACAGAATGCACACCTGGACCCCACCTCTGTCAATGCCCCAGGTGATCTGTGATACCTGCATGCTGTGATCGTGTGATCCTGTGCTCTGCCCACTGGGTTTCACTGAAAGATTGCTGGCTGAGATGCCCTGAGTGTAGCACGATGTTACCACAAACCCTCACCACTTTAGGGATATTATGCTGCTGTGCTCTGCTTGCATGGCTCAGAGCTGGTTTCCCAATGGAAGAACCAATTCAGAGCCCTCAAGATGAGTTCATGTTTAATGCACAACACCCTGTTTTGGCCACTTGCACCAGCTTTGCATGTAGCCTGGGCAGCCCGTTGCTCATTTCAGTTATGGAAATCCTTCTGCCCCCTGACAGTTATTTTGCAGTGCTCCAAAGCTTAGTTCTGTGCTTCAAAGTTTTGTGTCCAAAAATAAGGTAATGCATTCTGGCAGGGTTTCCTCCTTAATGGCTAAAATATACGTATACATGTCTTCAGTTATTATGGCTGGGAAGCTTCTGATGCAGCCTGTGGCTGATATTATTTTGCTATATAAGTAACCCTTGATCTCGTCTTGATACGATAAAAAAGAAGGTTAAAGAGAAATATGTATGCAGTACACTTTCTGAAACACCCAGAAGCCAACAAGACATCATCCTGAACGAAACGAGCTACTTCTCAAAGGCTCAGACACTCAGGGTATTCTCTTTGTCTCCCTCCAAACAAGTCCCCAAATGAGATATGCAGCAGAGAAGAACATTTAGTGAAGCGAAGCTCTTTCTGCTAACACATGCAGCGAGAGAAAGCTAATTATGTTTTAGAGAAAACACAAACTCTCTCTCTCTCCCCTCCTCTCGTCCCTTCTTGACATTCAGTTTGCCCAGGATAATACTTTAAAGCCACAGTTATCAGAGCAGGATCCTCAGCCACACGTGGCCAGCGAAGCCAATCCTTGTGAGGTGCAGAAGGAATAGTTCCCTGCACCTGACAGGGCAGAGGGACAGAGGGACAGGAAAGGAACTGTGCTTTGCAGTGTGATCCTCAGGGTCCAAGAACAAGGGAAGAGATTCAGGAATTGGTAAAGAGGTAAAAAGACAGGACTAGTTTTGGACACCTATTGATAAGATCCTGTTATCATTAGAGGAGGCTTTATGTCCTTGTCAGGCTAGAACCCAGCTGCCACAGAGCTCCAGAGACCCCCTCACCAGCCCTTCATTCTGCTGGTAAATCCAATCAAAGACAACGCCATTAATGAATGTCATTTGTGTATTAACATTAATAACTTATTTGTATTGCTAATTAACCGCAGCCCAGTTCTGAAGACGATCTCCCAGTTCCAGGAAGCAGATGTACCCCCCTCAAGCCAGGCCATGGGAATCCACTGAACCCAATGGGACATTGGACCCCTTTGTGCTCACAGGGCAGTGCCCTGTGCAGGGACAGTCTGGCTCAGTCACTGGCTTATTGTCATCCCCTACCACTTGGGAAAATGGGTTCCCTGCACTTGCCATGGCAAAAACCAGACTGAACTTTGCCTGCTAATATGTGCTCCTAAGGGCAGGATTTGGCTGGGATCTGGAGGGATTTCTGAAATTAAATCATTGCTACACAAGCAGGGATTTCGGCAGAGCTGGGAAATCCAGAGATAAGTAAAACACCAGCAGAACAGTGAGCTCCAGCCTCAGAGATTCACTTCCTTCATGATCCTGCAGCCCAAGAGCATCCACACTGCTCACAGCTCGGTGGTGGAGAAACCCTCTCCTCCAGAAAAATCAGGAACTACCAGATAGCATCCCCACTCCTAGCCCCACACCTATCCACCCTGAGCCTGATCTAGAAGAAGCTGCATCTGCTTTTGCATCAAAGGAAAGCTGAGAGAGGAGCATCTCCTGCCTCTGCTCAGAGATACGGCAGGGAAATCCTTATCTCTTTTTTCAACCCACAGACATGCTCCCACTGCAGCTTAGCTGTGCTGCCTAGTTCTCACCATGGATTTAATAATTAATGACTGTAGAGGGTTAGGTATTTTCCCTAGATGTGTTGCAGAACATTAAATTACATTTTTCCTTTCTTACCATCACCCTTCCCTGAGACTCAATTTTTAAAAACATGTACAAGTGAGTTGAGCCTTCAAGCCTGATGGGGTGGCAGGCAGATACTGCCAGTCCTGTTTTATAGCTGGGGAAACACAAAAGGAGAGATTTGGTTCAGGCAGGAAGCCAGTGCAGGGTAAGGATGGGTGCCCAGCTCTGGCTGCCCTAGGGAATGCCATGTGCTGGTGCAACACTGCCCAGTGGAGTGCTTGCTACTGCTCTGGCAGGCTGTACAAGCACTCTCTGGTGCTAAACCTCACTGTGCCCTATGGTGCTGCTACCTGGGGACCAGGAAAGCAAAAACCAACAAAAAACAACCAAACAAAAAAACCCCAAAACTGAATCAGCCACAAAACTAGAAAAGCAAGAGACTTTCCTGTTCGACATGTGAAGATAAGCAGAATTCAGAGACCCAAGTGCCATGCCATATTCCAAAGCCATTTTTCTGAGGTTGATTCCTCCATCTCTTGGGGGCTTTTCCCATTTAGAGGCTCAGCTTACTCCCAAACTTCATCGCAGCTGTGCTCCTAAAACCATCTGGGGCAAATGTGTGAGCGGGAACAAAGTGCTGCAAGTCAGTCAGAGCTGCCCCTTCTCCCACACGGTGCAGAGCCCCTCTGCTGCCTGCCAGGCAGTGCTGCCTTGCTCCTGCCTGCAGAAATCCCCCACAGCTGGGCGGATCTGCAATGCAAATGTAAAACAAAAGCGGTAACATCCCTTCCCGCAGTGTTACCATGGCGCTCCCTACACCTGCCTGCTCTTTAAAAGCACCCCCTCTCTTTCCAGAATTTGCTCCAGCCGCTTGGTGCAGGTGACAGCCGCCCCTGTTAGCTGTGTGCAGAGAGCCAGACCCAGCCAGCCTCAGCCCCACGCCGCCAGGGTCAGCCGCTCGCTTCCCTCGCGTGTGCGGAGCCGGCAGCAGCCGATGCTGAGATGCTTCAGGGTCTCCTTCTCCCTCACCCTCCCCTGTCGCCGTCTCCAAGTCCCCGTGTCCCATCTCCCTGGCCCTGACTCTGCCTGCAACCTGCCTTTGAAGTGCTCGTGGCAACCTGAGTCTGTGCGGAGACAGCTATTATTTACCAAACGAGGGAATGCTATTTTTACTTGCTTCTTGGAAGCACTAGGAGCACTAACAGAGCCGGAATACAAATTACCCTGCCTCGCTGCCTCTCCCCTGGCTGGCTGGAGATCGTAGGGCTGCCTCTACGAGTCATTATGGGAGGCGGGGGGCACAAGGGGCCGAGAAGGCTCTTATTAAACATCCCGCTGCACTCATCAAGGGCTGTTTATTTAAGAATCTCAGCCATAATAAGTGCTCACCGACTTGGTCGGCTTCGTTTCAGCTCTGGAGACTCGCGGCTGTGCCGAGCAGAGCTTTCCGGGCAGGGCTTGCCCAGAGGTTGTGGCGGCTGCCGCCGGAACGCCGAACCCGCAGCGGAGAGCCGGAGGCTCCCGGGCGCCCTGCGCTGCTCCAGCCGAGGTGAAGCCACTGCGGCTTCGTGCCGGGGATTCCTGCCTGCTGCAGCTGACGTCAGGGAAGCCTTATCCGGGAGATAAGGCTGCTGAGCGAGGGGCTGGGGAGCTCCCTCAGGCTGTGCTGTGTGGGTGGCAGCGCTCCAGCTCTGCCCCAGGGCTGCGCTGGGACCTGAAGGAGCACCAGAGGTGACAAATCTGTCTGTGCTGGCGTTTCTAGCTTCATGGCTGAAGCTAGAAAGAAGGAGAGGGCTGTACCCCAAGGTGCAAATTCTCAATCTGCTCCACGACGGCTCCTGGAGATAGCTGATTTTGCACTGGTCTCCCTATGAACCGCTCTAGACTCCAGCCAGCCTAATATTTCATTTCCAACTGTGGCCATAACCTTAAAAAATGCGGTAACAAGCTGATAATGCCCCTTAATGCACTCCCAGCCTGCAACTGCATTTAGTCTCAGCTCAAGAGCTTCTCAGCTTGATGATGTCCCCTTATTCAGTGATCCTCTTCCAAGGACCTGTCCAGAATCCCCTCAAATATAGAAAATCCTTTGAGAAAGGCTGCAGTGAGGACAGTGTCACAGCGCAGAGAGAAGGGATGCTGGGCAGCCCTTGCCCACAGCACATAGCCCAAGCAGAGCATGCAGGACAGGATAGTGTTTTACAGCTGACCCAGCATCCCCAGGAAGGGAAACACAAGAAGTTGGTTTGCACTGCCGACTCCCACCTCATGTCTTCTCCCACATCATTGCTGGCTGCAGCAGAAGGTATATTTTGCAGCTGCACATAGAAGCTTTCTGGGTGTTTCATCTTTGTTTTCTCAGCCTCTCACTAGGGGGGATTTTATTTTTGTTCCCTTTTTAGCCTCTGGAACTAAAAAGGCTTCCACATCCTTAAGCTACAAGCCACATGAGCACACCAGAGCTGAGCTGCACCACAAACCTGGGCACCTCTTGCATTTAGAGGCTGCATGCTGCAGCCCCCAGCCAGAAATTCCACCCTTGAGTCCCTCCTCTCACTCTGACAGCTTCAGTCCCAATGCACCAGAGCCTTTGCCAGCTCGTACCATGTTTTTTCAGATGGCCTTTTAACTTGTGGTGCTGCTTTGTTTTGGAAAGTAGGAGATGAGCTGTGTCACCTTTCAGTAAGAAGAGAGGCGTGAAGGAAGGAGGAGCACATTTCTGGATGGTGTGGCACAGGGTACACTCTCTGTGACTTTGCCCTTGGGACTGCCTTGCCAGTACTGGAAGTGGACAGGGAGGCACAAGCAAAGAGTAGGTGCCTGAGGGGAAAGAGTAACCTTGTCTGTCCCTGCAACCTCCCTTGGAAGAGCTGCAAGAAATGGAGGTATGTCTTCTACACCACTCACCACACACAAGGAACCTCTGCTGTAACCTTCACTGCTGCTCTGCTGCTGCAGGGCCAGCAAGACTCTCCCAAATGCATTAGAGATGCTTTTCTTGCAATTTTTTTTTTTTTCTCGCTAGGGAGCTCAGGAACAGCAGCATAGAAAGAAATATTTCAGTGAACAATACTGCAGTGCCATTAATGCCTCCTAGGCTTGTCCAGCTCAGCCAAGGGGATAAAGCTGACTCCAAGGACACTGAGTGACCAAGCTTCTGCCACCCAAAGATCACGAAGCAGCATGAGCTATTGCTGGTGTCAGGACTACAAAGATCCCTGCTGAGCCTGGAATGCATTCACACCGAGTACCCTGTGAGCAAAGGCTACGCATGGGTCAGAAGGCTGGGAAACAGAGATGGCAAAAAAATGAGAAGCTCCTGGCATTTCCTCCAGCATCTGTGAAAGAGCAGAACTGGAATGCAGAGATCCTGGCAGGTCTCAGTGCTGCCCTTTATCTCTCTTCTATTAGTTTTGACTTGAGAATCTTAGATAACACATAGAGAGGTTACAGTCAACCCCTTCAAGCTCCCTGTCCTGAAGTAAAAATCCTTATTTTCAGATGTTGATGTGGTTGTGATGGCTGCATATGAATGAGAAGGGACAAGGAGCAATGGGTGTAAGTTGCAGCACAGGAGGTTCCACCTCTACACAAGGGGGAACTTCTTGCCTGTAAGGGACCCAGAGCACTGGCACAGGCTCTGCAGAGAGGTTGTGGAGTCTCCTTCTGAACACTTTCAAGGCCTGTCTGGATGAGTTCTTCTGTGATCTGTGCTAGATTGTCTGGTCCTGCTCTGGTGGGGGGTTGGACTCAATGATCTCCTTGGGTCCCTTCCAACCCCTAACATCCTGTTATCCTGTGTGATCCTGTGACGTTGCTTGACTGTTTTAGTGCCTCAGCACCCTCACATACAACACTATTTGTTCAGAAGCAAAAACCAAGTCTCAGATTGCAGACATTCACCCAGGTTTGACAAGTTCAGGCTGGGCATCTTTCCCAAAAGTGGGGGGCAGTATGCACACGTTCTGCTTAGAAGGAGAATAAGCCTACATAGGTTGTCTCAGTCCTGCCAGCAGCCTCACTTACAAAGAATAAAATGTAACTGCCTCCCTATACAGAACTGAATTATACAGAGAATTGAAACAGCTGAAATCAGTGAGAAGCAAAGGCTGTGGGTAGCACACCACACAGCCTACAGAAGTCGATGCTGAAAGGCAGCAGCCATGGCCAAGAGCATCACCAGGAGGTCTGGCAGCTGGCCTAGTCCTCTATAGGCCAAACAGAGCTAATATTGGTGTCAGGTTTAATTCCCTGAAATATCCCAAACACCAACTTGCCTCCAGAAAAACTCACTTGGGCAGAAGCATCAAGACACAACAGAGGCCCAGTTGGCCACATTTTGTCTATGGGGTGAGTTGGTCAGCCTACCTAGACCCAGATGCATCTCATGGCATCTGCCTCTCTCTCTGATGAGCATAGAGAAGAGGGTAAGCAGAGTCCAGTGGAGGAAGGCTGGCTTTAGACCTATGTTCCCACCTGGGACAACTTAGTTAAAGATGAGGGGATGCTCATCCACTGCAAAGTGGGGTCAGCCAAGGACTGAGCACTGGGAAATTCCTACTCTGCAGAATAAACCACACAGTAAGGAAAGAAACAAAATAAATGTCTGAAGCAAATGTAACATTTGTTACTTGCTGAGAAAAGCAGGGGCAGTAAAGGCCTGCAGGGGATTGCCAATGAGACCTTTGGATCAGATCCCTATCTAGGTCTGCCTACATGTCAGGAACTATTTGTCTAATGCAGTTTTGCTCAACTATTTGCTTGCTTCCAAAAGTAGTCACCCTGTCTCACTTGCAAAGCTGGAATAACTCTGTCTGTGCAGTAGATCTGACCCACTCAGTTATGCTCCTAGTGACTTCTGCAGACTTATGACCTGAAAGGCATCACACTTACATGGGAATCATCATAGAATCATAGAATGTCAGGGGCTGGAACGGACCTCGAAAGGTCATCTGGTCCAGCTCCCCTGCCAGAGGAGGATCACCTAGAGCAGGTCGCACTGGATTGCATCCAGATGGTTCTTGAATATCTCCAGAGAAGGAGACTCCCCCACCTCCCTAGGCAGCTCCAGTGCTCTGTCACCCTCACAAGGAAAAAAATTCTTCCTCAGGTTCACACGAAGCCTCCTATGCCTCAACTTCCACCCATTGCCCTTTGTCCTGTCACTGGGCATCACTGTAAAGAGGCTGGCTCCGTGCTCCTGGCACTCATCCATTACATATTTATAAGCACGAATGAGGTCACCCCTTAGTTGTCTCCTCTCCAAGATAAAGACCCCAGCTCCCTCAGTCTGTCCTTATAAGGAAGATGTTCAACTTTCTTAACCACTTCTTTGTGGCTCTGTGTTGGACTCTCTCAAGCAGCTCCCTGTCCTTGAGCTGGGGGTGCCCAGAACTGGACACAATACTCCAGATGAGGCCTCACCAGGGCAGAGTAGAGGGGCAGGAGAGCCTCCCTCCCTTCTAATACACCCCAGAATGGCGTTGGCCTTCCTGGCCACAAGAGCACACTGCTGGCTCATGGCCATCCTTCCATCTAGCAGCACTGCCAAGTCCTTCTCCCTCTCACTGTTCTCCAGCAGGTCAGTCTCCAACCTATACTGCTACATGGAATTGCTCTTTCCCAGGTGAAACAAGGCTCTCTGCTGCTCTACATGAAAGCACCAAGCCTATCCCACCCATCCTGGAGTGCTGAGGCATCTATTCACAGGGGTTGGCTTGTCACCCACTGCTGCTGCTCAAATCCCCCAGGACTGCCAGTGTTTGCTGTACAGCCAGTTCCCAAGTTGCTGCTCTGTGAGCCATGGTGATTAATCACTACCTTCTCCCTGGTGTGATGGCACATCAGTGGCTGTAATTTCATGTCCTCTAGCCAGACTAGAGAGAGGTCACCAAATCTGTAAACACAGCTACATGTGGGATAGCTCAGGGCTGTGTTCTCTCTCCTTCCTCCCCCCAACTTGGGTATTTCCACATGGAGGGAGTAAGAAAACCGAAAGAATTTCGAAAGAGCTTTCAAAGGCATTCGAGAGACAGCCAAGAACAAAACCACTCACATATCAGAACGATCAGTGTGGTCTACAATTACATGTACTTAATTTTTCAGCCCAGATGAAGTGAGATGATGCCTGTCAAATCCCTCAGAGAGACAGCCTTTGGCCTTGGCTCTCCCAGCAAGGCTAGGGGAGAGCTGATGCAATGAAGAGATTTATCTCCTGTCTCACACTGCATGCCTCATGTGTAGCTTTCTAATACAGACACATCCAGTGTCCTCTGTAGGAACTAGATGCAGAACCATGAAAGGACCCAGTTACCACTTCAGCATGGCTTGTCAAGGATTTGTTGCACGCTGTAATGCCGGATACCTAATTCCTAAATGATTCCTGGGGCACAAGCCACCTGGGGCACAAACTGCTCACAAGAGAAATCCCTAACCAGTGTCCAAATGTAGGTCTGAGCTCTCTCCATGCCTGTGTAACACAGTGGCTAAGAAACTTCTATTTCAGCTACAGCTGAAAGCAAAGAGGCAGGCACACTCTGCTCCTACTTGCACTCAGGTGAGCAGGGGCCAGTGTCCTGGTTCAGTGCTGAGAGTCCCAGAGTCACAGAATCAATCAGGTTGGAAAAGAACTTTGAGATCATCAAGTCCAACCTATTACCCAACATTATCTAATCAATTAAACCAAGGCACCAAGTGCCACATCCAGGCTCTTTTTAAACACTTCCAGGGATGAGGACTCCACCATCTCCCTGGGCAGCCCATTCCAATGCCAATCACTCTCTCTGTGAAGATCTTCTTCCTAACATCCAGCCTATACCTGTCCTGGCACAGCTTGAGGCTTTGTTCTCTCATTCTGTCACTGCTTGCCTGGGAGAAGAGACCAACCCCAACCCAGCCACAACCTCCCTTCAGGTAGTTGTAGAGAGCAATAAGGTCCCCCCTGGGCCTCCTCTTCTCCAGGATGCACAACCCCAGCTCCCACAGCTTGTCAGCTCATCAGGCTGTGCTCCAGCCCCCTCACCAGCCTTGGTGCCCTTCTCTGGACATGTTTGAGCACCTCAACAGCTTTCTTAAATTGAGGAGCCCAGAGGCTCGTGTCTCCTGGATAAGAAACTCTGCTCCCCTTCTGGCACTTTAATGTGAGCAACAGCACAGAGCAGCCCAGTGTTGATGTCTGAACTGCCTGCACAGAGCATATCACTCTGCCCCTTTGCCTCCACATGTGATGATGAGGGGACATACCTGGCAGGGTGGATAAATCCACGTGTTGCTGTAGAAGGTGCTAGAGGGTTTTCATATTCTCTCATGCTGGTAAAATGCACATGTAGCAAGAGTGGGGGATGCAGGTTAGGGCCTTAGACAGCAGAGCAGACTAGACCAACTTTTCCTGACTGTTTTTTTTTCTGATGCCTAACACCAGTTGATCTCATCCAGTTATCTCTGTCTACTTTGGGTCTTTTTCCACTCAGCTGCATAATTCCACAAATCTTACAGGGACTTAAAACCTCTGAAACATCCACCTGAAATATCAGGTTTTGTTCAGATCAGCCAACAGGCTCAAAAGCGTTTAGAAGACAAAAGGCAGGAAGAAAGGTGCAGTAAGTCTTACAGTGGGATTGAGCACACCCTCAACAAGTTTGCAAGCTGAGTGCTGTGGTTGATATGGCTGAGAGAGTGGATGCCATCCAGAGGGACCTAGACAAGTTCAAGTGGGCTCAGGTGAACCTCATGATGCTCAACAAGGCCAACTGCAAGGTCCTGCAGTGGGTCAGGACAATCCCCATTATGAGTACAGGCTGGGGGAGTATGTGATAGAGAGCATCCCTGCAGAAAGGAACTGGGGGCCCTGGCAAATGAGAAGCTGGACATGAGGCAGCAATGTGCACTTGCAGCCCAGACAGCCAATGCCATCTGCGTGGCCAGCAGAACAAGAGAGGTGATTCTGCCACTCTGCTCTGGGGAGACCTTACCTGGAATGCTGTGTCCAGCTCTGGGCACTCAACACAAGAATGACATGGATTGAACAAGAGGGTCCAGAGGAGGGCCACAAAGGTGATCAGAGGAGTAGAACAACTCTCCTACAAAAACAGGCTGAGGGAGCTGGAGTTGTTCAGCCTGGAGAAGAGAAGGGGTCAGGAAAACCTAATAGTGGCCTTCTAGCACCTGAAGGGGATCTACAAGAAGGCTGAGGAGGAACTGTTTACAAGAGCTTGTAGCACTAGGAGAAGGTGCAATGGTTTTAAATTAGAGAAGGGTGGATTTAGACTGTGCATTAGGAAGAAATTCTTTACTGTGAGGATGGTGGAACACTGGAACAGACTGCTCAGGGAGATAGTGGACACATTCAAGGTCAGGCTTGGTGGGGGCTTTGAACAACCTGATCTAATCAGGGATGTCCCTGCTCGCTGCAGAGAGGTTGGACTAGATGACCTCTAGAGGTCCCTTCCAACCCCGTGCATTCTATGATTCTGTGAATTAGGAGCCCAGGCAAAACAAATAGTGCAAGGCTCAGCAGAACTACCCATTGGGCTCTTCTAGCTTAATTTAGCTTCCCCCCATTGCCCTGTGCAGACATGCACACACACATACTCTATCACTGCATTAAAGGACATAAAATACACATCCAGAGGTCAGAACTGGGATGTGGTGCAGGTTACTCATAAAGCCCATGTGGAACAGAAGACAGAGCCAGATAGGAGAGGGAGTCAGAAGCAGCAACTGCTGAAGGATGTGCAGTCATGAAGGCTTTACACACACCCCTCATTCTCACACATACAGACTACAAACAGAGACTACAGATTCCTTGTGCTATTTTTTGCTACAGACAGAAAAGGCGGAATGAACAAAGCTACTGTAGTTACTATTTTGAGGACTTAGGACATCCTCAGATGCTGTGAAGACACGAGGAGGAATCTGCATGTATGAGCCTGCTTTTAGAGGTTCTGCAGTGCGTTGAGACCCCGTGGTAATGGAGGAGAGATGGTACATAAACATGTTTGCTATATATTATAAATACAATGAGAGAATGCGTGGATATAAATTAGCATGCATAATTTAACACCCTCCCTGTGAAAGCCTGTCCTTGATGGCACTCGGGGAAAGGAATCCCTGCCAGTCTCAGTGGACTGGGAAAGAGCATTCAAGCAACAGCATGTTGCCAGCTGGTCCGTGTGGCCGTGGCCCTAATGAGACCAGTGCCAGGAGAATCTTGCTGACCGCAGGCCCTGCACGGCTGCACACACCGGAGGGAGAAATGCGACGGAGGCAAAAATGCCAGGCTGATGCTTCAGCACGAGGCACATTTCTCCCTGTTATCTGCGAAATACCTGTGTTTCATCTGGAGCCTGCCTTCCTGACCTCATCTTCAGTTAATTTCCCTCTTTGGGAATCACTGACAATGTTCTTGTCGACTGGATCTTGGTGAACAGCACCCTCAGGAAAAGACTGCAGCAGGTACCATGTTCCTGAAGTTGACACAGACACAGGAGAGAGAGGGCACCAGAGCAAAGCAGCCACAAGGCTGCTGCCTTTGCTGTATCCCTTTACATGAGTGTAACTCAGCAGGGAGACCTGGTCAGTGGCCCAGGCTTATCCAGAACCTGTGCCCCTCTGAAGGCTGACTCCAGCAGGTTATTGTTATCCAGAACCTGCACAGACACAGTGCCCCTCCAAAGGCTGGCTCCAGCAGGTTATTGCTCACTCCCTTTCCTAGAAGCAGTGAACCTTTTGTTAACTCGTTCTCAGCAAGTCTTTCTTTAATAGAAATCATCACCTCCCAACAGGCCGCTCACATGCTCGAAGAGGAACTGCCGAAACTTCAGATCAGCGCCAGTAAAATCCTCAGCATTTGGGAAGCAATTACTGAGCTCTGTAATTCATTAGAGCTCAAGGCAGATCCCCGGGAAAACGATAAGCACAAGGGTGCAATACAGAACTGCTGGTGCTAACCTGATAACCATTGCTACAGAGAAAACAACTGGAAAGATTGGGAAGCCAAGAAAAATCAGTGCGTTGCATTAATGTTATGTTACTGCAGAGGGAGAAAGAATAAAGAAGATGTCTCAATCAAGTGTGTGAGGTTCGCAAGGCTGAGCTCTGAGCTCCAATCCCACCACTGGTGCTAATCTGCACTATGGCACTGAGCATGCAATGCAGTTCTGCTCTGCCTAAGTTTCCCCATCTGCCTTTTAGTCTCAGCGTTGCCTTTCCATGCCTCTGGCTATATCTCGTTCCAGGCTGCTCTGCAGGCTGAGGATTGCCAGACCTCGTGATGGACTCTGGTGTGTAAAAAGGGGAAAAAAAAAAACCAACAACAAACAAACAAAACCAAAAAGGAAAGCAGCTCCTAGGCTTGCTCTACAGCTCAGAGGAAGAGTCCATTTAATTCTCAAGCCTATCCCCTGAGACCAGCGCCAGGTACTGAGATGAAGATACAAGAAAACCATAGCAGGGAGCAACATAGTAATTTGCACTCTGGTTCCCTTATCCCTTAGCTCCTAGCTGGCATTTCCTTCAGTGGGAGAACTTAATCATCTCCTGTGACAGTGTGCCTCTGGTGACGCTTCTGGCAGTGCCTTCCACTGCACCCAGGGCACCACAGACAAATTGCTTTCCCTTCTCTAGGCACCCCAGTGTGGTCTGTGCTGTGCTCAGAGCCAGGGTCTCCACCAAGCTCTCCTCAGCATCATGCATGGGTCGCTGGGCTTCATGGCTGCTGCCCATTTTGTTTGCAGCAATGCCAATCCATGGGACAAATAAACTTCTTTGTTCCCATTGCTTGGCTCTGGCCAGTTTAGCATTTCCTCTGATGTACAGCAGAGTAAGCTCTCTTCACTGCCTGGGCTCACCTAGCTCCCTGCATCACCTCCACACCTGCTGCTGCCAAAGTAAGAAGAAATGCACTGCACAGCATGGACTGCAATCCACCTTTGCCACATGGGAATGACTCCTCCTGGGTTTTCTGTCCCAGACTTGCAAGGACATAGTCTCTGAAGCAGAAGATAAATCACAGAATCATAGAATTATAGAATGGTTTAGGTTGGAAGGGACCTCAAAGCTCATCCAGTTCCAACTCCCATGTGCCATAGGCAGGGACACCTCCCACTAGAACAGGTCACTCAAGGCCTCGTCCAACCTGCCTTTGAACAGGGAGGTTGAACCTCCCTGTTTGAACCTGCCTCTCCCACCTGCCTGTGGGAGAAGCCACAATCTCCCTGGGCAACTTGTGCCAGTGTCTCACCACCCTCACTGCAAACAACTTCCTCCTAACATCTCATTTAAGTCTCCCCTCTGCCAGTTTAAACCCATTCCTCCTCATCCTGCCATTACCTGACCTTGTCAATAGTCCCTCCCCAGCCTTCCTGTAGGCCCCTTTCAGATACTGGAAGGCTACTATAAGGTCTCCTTGAAGCCTTCTCTTCTCCAGGCTGAAGAGCCCTGACAGGCACTGTCCATCACATCCCCTTTTGCTAGCTTCGCCATGCCTCTCAGGAGAGTCTCTGGTCAGCAAATGGGGCCAGCAAACCCAGGGTTACCCACAGATGGCAAGGAGGGCTCATTTGTGTGCTTGGGCTTTTGTTTTGAGCCAACAAAAAAAAAAGGAAGAAAAAGGAGGAAATTCCATCGTGGCACCTCCCTAGCCCCGTTCAGACACCAGCATTGTCTGTCCTGCTGGTGGGAAGGCTTTTAATCACAATTCCTCACAACAAATACAGAATTTTCAGTTCTGCCCACTACGTGATACATGCTGCCTAATACTCAGATACTCCCATCAGAGACAAGCAGAGGGCAGATGCCTCCAGATGTAATGTTTAATTTCCTTTGCTGAGGAGAGTGTTTTCTTGTTTTAGTGATGCGCGTTCAAAGCGTTCCAGTTCCCATGGCAACTCTCTGCTTCCATGGGAGATGTCATTTTTCATGCCAGCCCTTCAGAATTAGACATCTCCTAGCAGAAGTTTTGAAGAAATGTTGCTCTTAAATATATATTTATTAGAGACAGTGCCTGCGAGTGTGCTTTATTGATAGGTTTCTTAGGCGACTCGCAGCCTACAGAGGAGAAAGCTGTCTCCAGAAATATGCTGCCTGCCAATCTGCCTTTTCTCAGCTTTTCTCTTTCCAACCAGAACTCTCCTCTCTTTTTCCTGCTACGTACGTATTAGCCAGCACCTCTACCCTCTTTTTTTTTTTTCCTCCTTTTTCTTTAATTCCTTTCTGTTCCCATTACTCTCTCCTATGCCTAATCTTGGTCCAGCTCCCCCCGTCCCCGTAACGCAAGGAGAGCAGCAGAGTGCCCAACCAATTCAGCACATGCTAAAAGTATCTGCACCAGTTCACTGCCTGCTGGCAAAAACACAGCTTGGGAGTCCCTCTTCTCCTGCAGGCAGAGAGCCATCTCAGCTTCATTATACATTTAAATGCAGAGGAAAAACCCAAAGTAGTGCAAAACAGAGGGCACTACAAGAGCCTCTCAGCCTTGGTGGGCAGCCTCAGGGGCATCTGCACCATCTCTGCCCTCAGCTGCTTCCCCTGTGTCATGTGGCCCTATCCCCCTGGGCTCCGTGTGCCTTCTGGCAAGGGGTGAGCACACTGGAGCAAGGATTCTGCTCCCCAGTGCAGCAGCCTGTGCACGGAGCTCCCACACTGGCAGGAGGAAGGATTTGTGCCCTAGGTCCTTTTTTATTTGATGCCACCTGAGCA
This sequence comes from Psilopogon haemacephalus, assembly GCA_013396835.1. NCBI lineage: Eukaryota > Metazoa > Chordata > Aves > Piciformes > Megalaimidae > Psilopogon > Psilopogon haemacephalus. Next base: position 876,172 of record VWZI01008852.1, on the reverse strand, counting down.
ACCTTGCTGCAGTGGTTCCCATCACTGTGGCAGCTCTCTGGGCTCCGTGGAGCTGCGGGATGCTGAAGCAGACCTACCTCCCCAGCTGCCTTCCCTGCCGCAGCCAGGCACACACTGCCTCCGCTCCCAGGCAGTCCTCACCTCAATATCACACCTGAAAAGCCTTTGCCTCACAGCCCCCTGCAGAGAAAGCGAGATGCAACACTCCGCCCACAGCAGCTTCCAAAGGGTTTTGCAAGACCCCCAGGGAGAGTTTCTATTTCAGGCTGCACAGGTAGCCCCCGGCCCCACTGTCCTCCAGGCACAGGGAGGCCTCCTCGCCCTGCAGAGGCTTCCAGGCAGCTCAGTGGGGTTCAAGTGCTGCAGAGCCTCTGACCCCTACTCACACCACGCTCAGCATCTCCCATGGGGGATTCTGACAGCTCACGGGAAAGAGGCAGCGCCAGCCCTGGTGGGGGTCCCAGTGGGAAACCATGCCAGAGCTCTCTAATAGAGATGTAACATTACAGCTTCAAATTGCCTGCCTTCAGGAGACAAGTCCAAGCAGGTAAATTGGTAGGAACCGAGCGGATCCAGAGGCTGATGGAGCTAATCCCTGACATGTTTAAATGCAAAGGCCCAGGGAGCCTCACTCAAACCTGACATGATCGCTGAAGCTCACTGCTGTGCTTAATTCTCAGGTGCAGCCTGCTTGGAGGGGTGTGAAAAGCAGAGGAAAAGGCAGAGCACCGGGAGCAGCAGCCACACACCGACCTCAAGGTCAGGACATCAGCCCTCAGCAAAACCATGCAACAGCAAAAGAGCAGCTTCTGCTCCCGCCGCTGTGGGAACCACACGGATAAACATTGTTGTTGCCCCTCGGAGAAGTTCAGAAGCATTTTCTTAGGCCAGCCTCCAGCAGGGACACACAGGCTCTGGGGACACTTCTTGCTGACTCCAGACCTCACATTAATTGTAACCGTCCCACCAGCCATTAATCAAACGTCTTCCACTGGCATTTTTATTGAAAATCAATTTAATAAAGTAGGTGGGAGTCCACATGCCTCCATAACATCAGATAAATATTCATGGGGGCTTGTGCTGCTTTAGCTATATGATTTTTTTCTTAAATTTAACCGGTGCAATTTCCTTGTTCCGTAATATATAGCTTGGCTTGCCCTTGCTCAGGAATAGAGATGAGGTGGGACTCGGCCCTGCGCTGGCTGCCACTCCGGCACACCAAGGAACAAGCCTTAGCTATCAAGCCAACACCTTTTGGCAGGGATGCTGCCATCCATAATTGGAAATGCCACTCTGCTGGGGTCAGCGTCACCCCATGCGAGTCCCCTGAGCCAAGGCTGAATTCAAAAAGGGCCATTTGGAGTCGAAAAATAATTTCCAGCCGCTAAGAGCCGTGGCCACCATCTCTACCCCCGCAGGTGTGCCGTTCGATTTCCACTTTTCCCCTCCCTGGTTAAGCAGCTATTGTGCTCCAACAGCAAATGCTAATGAAAGCCATCAGAAAACTGCATTCCTCTGAATGTTTACTGAAGAGGGTTAAAAGGCTTCAAGCTACCAAAACACACAATGCATCAGTAAAAGGACCAAATTGTACCCACGGAAAGCTTCCAAACAGGTGTGGTGGGTGAGTCCTAGGAGAAAGGATGAGCACCAAGATCAGCCTCACTGGGACAGCTTCCATCTGCAACCCTGTCATCTTCTGGCCTGGGGAGAGGAGAGTAGCTCCTCACTCCCTGAGGAGGCTGCAGAGCTGCCATGGCCAGGCTTCCTCACTGCAGCCTTCCTCAAAGCCATCTATTAAGAGTCCACAAAGGAAGAAAGGAAAAATCTGACACGTTGATCAAATTTAGTAGAAAGGCAGGACACAGACAGTCCTTATCAGTGAGAGATTTCACAGCATCTAACAGCTTCTTTGTTAACGGGAGCAGCGAGGAGCTGCAGCTTCCAAAAAAGAGGTGATGCAGGGCGATTCAACCACTGCCAGGACCCTTGTCATGTTATCCGAGTGATCCCCTTCTCTTGAAAGGCAGCACTTTACAAATCAAGCACATCATCATTTTCCCTTTGTTATTAACAGAAACTGACTTGTTTTCATCGTTAAAGCCTCGACCTAATTCTCCCTGCACAGGCTCCCTACAGCAGCTCAGGGCTCTGGACGGGATTTGCTTTCCCTGTGCTTTAATGACATGAAGGCTGTGACTAGCCCCACAGACAAGCACGGGCAGCCCCAGCCCTGGAACAGGGAGCAAGCAACCCTCCCTGTCCCGCACACTTCCACACTCCAGCGACTGAGGATCACATCTCCTGTGCCCCAGCTTCAGGGAGGAGGTGGTATGAAGACAAATGGAATCCATGAAATGATTTCCCCCTCATCCTCGGCACCTACTGATGGAACAGAGGTGGCAATGCCCATATTCTGGTGCCAGGAGATAGTCTCATCACTCAGATTCAACCAAAACACATCACTGGCAGTGGGGACAAGGACTCCTGCAAGCCCCTGAGCCTACTGAATTCTCCAATTTCCCCCTCTATTGAAATACCACTCCTGTTTCAAAGAGATCACCCTTGCTGGTGACAAGCTGCCTGTCAGCAAACAGCATTAAATAGAGGTTATCATATTCGACAAGATAATGGCATGCTTTTAGCTATTTTCTCTCTTGGATGCAGGTCACACAACTAATGACATCTCCAAATGCTGAAATCCTAGATGTGAAAAGGTAAAACTTAATTGCCCTGAACAGCAACTCTTGTACTGACTCCAACATAAGGCCCATAAATATTAATACGGCTATATTTAGCCCCTCTCAATTATACATATAAAATTAAACATCTTTCTGGGAACAAATCAGTCAGGATAGGATTTGAGGTTTGGTTTTGGGTTTTTTTCCCCCCCCTTTTCCTTTTTTAATGCATTCTGCATCAAAATAATAACAACAATAATTCTAGTCCTGTGTCCAGTTCTGGGCCCCTCAATTTAAGAAAGATGTTGAGGTACTTGAATGTGTCCAGAGAAGGGCACTAGGGCTGGTGAGGGGGCTGGAGCACAGCCCTGTGAGGAGAGGCTGAAGGAGATGGGGATGTGCAACCTGGAGAAGAGAAGGCTCAGGGCAGACCTTATTGCTCCCTACAACTGCCTGAAGGGAGGTTGTAGCCAGGTGGGGCTTGGTCTCTACTGCTTTGCACCCAGCAACACAGCAAGAGGACACAGCCTCAAATTGCACGAGGGCAGTTTTAGGCTGGACATTAGGAAGAAGTTCTTCATGGAAAGAGTGATTGGCATTGAGATGGGCTGCCTGGGGAGGTGGTGGAGCCACCATCCCTGGAGGTGTTTAAAAAGAGTCTGGATGAGGCACTTAGTGCTATGGTTTAGTTGATTAGAAGGGTTAGGTTGGACTCCATGATCCTAGAGGTCTTTTCCAACCTGTTTGATTCTGTGAAGGATTTATCAAAAAAACCAAACCATCCGAACCAAACCACAGTGGATGGAGGCAGAGGTTTAAAGATACTTTCAGCTGGTTCAACCAACATTCTCTGAAGGTATCCAGAGGCTTCTGCAGGCTCCTATGCTCACTCCTGCCCCACTTGGTTCCCCTCTTACTGGTTAGATGCAGTCTCTTCTCTGTTTGGCAACAAACTGTGGCCCACTTGAAGGTGTGTTCACAGAATGAGGCATACTGGAGAACCAACCCAGCCAAGGATCTCTGTGCCCCAACATCACTGCTGGGAGAGTGATGCTTTGAGGAGAAACTCCTGCCTGGCTAAGAGAGGAGAGGTCCCATCTGCAGCATGGCCGTGCCCACACAATGCCTTCTGCAGCTAGAGACCTTCTGTTTTGTATAAAAATCACATCCACTTCCCTGATTTGCAAATTAATTACACGTCGCTTTCCTTGCCAAAGTGGGCTTAATGGTATTAACGTTACATGACAAAGAGAAGCAATGAGAAGGCTTCTCTCATAATGATGGCTAGATTGGTCAGGAAATAAAAAAGATGTCATGCTTTTGTTCTTTAACCCTTCCTCATGCAAGCAGACAGGGAAAAAAAGGCTTCTTCAAATTCTCAGGTGTGCCCAGGTGTCCCTCTGCAAAGGGATGGGCTCTATCCTTCCCGGCAGCAAAGCTGCAATTCAATTCCCACGTGTGGATGGGCCCTTTGCAAGAAATTGTAACTTGTGGAAGGGAGAGTTTGCACCTTCTTTTTTTTTTATTTTTTCAGGAGAGTGGCCTTAACTGGCTAAAGTGACATTCACAGCTCTCTTCAGGCGAGCAAGTAGGAATGAGGAACTGCAGAAATGTGATCCAGCCTATATGTGTACAAACAACTGCCTCAGCCAGAACGCAGCCTGGTGCAGGGCTTCTGACACCTTTCTTTATGCAGATTGCTGGGGTTTTATTTGCTGTGTGGTTTCCTTTTGTTGCTTGCTTGTGCTTGCTTTTCTTTATGGTCATCAAATCTATTCTTGACAAAGTTCCTTGTACCAGAAGTGATACTTAAAAAAAAAAAAAAAAAAAAAA
>VWZI01008852.1:845861-871628 GCA_013396835.1 Psilopogon haemacephalus | reverse complement strand
CCACCCAAAAAGAGGCATCTGAAATTACTTTTGCAAGGTTGAAATAGTGTCTTGGATTTTCAGACACAATTTATTTTGCTCCAGCCATGAATCATTCTANAAAAAAGCTTTTCCCATGCCCTTTGTTCTCATTCTTTTGATTTGAATTATGTTCTTCCAGAAGGTAAAGTGACTGGGGTGTCCTTTTCTTGCAATGCAAACTGCAGATTAAAAGTTCTCCCTAGGCTATATTGTCTGCATGTAATTGCCAGTACTCCACAAAGCCTTTTTTTAAAAAAAAATCAAAGTTATCTATGCGACCTTCAAAGGCAGATTTTTAAAGTAAGCTACAGGTTAGTACGTACAGGCAAGAGAAAAAAAAAAAATCGTTGCACAAAATTCCTGCCCCACCTAACTCAGTGAGAGTTTTGCCATTTCCTGCAGCAGGGTGAGAATTTCACTCTGACTTTTAGCAGTATTTGGTTAAGCGATACTGTAAGGTTTAACCTCATAATCTCTGCAGCAACTCACTCCGTGCATCTTCCAGAGCCTCATGAACACTCCAATACCTTTACTTAATGAAACAGTAACTTTTCAATAAATGGGCCACCATTAACAACCTAAGAGGGCTGATCAGCAGCATTGATTCTCCCACCAAACAGAGATGCAATCTGATGGCTTCTTCCAGGTGGAATTGGGCTGAAACTCACCACTGACACCAGCAATGGCTTTGCTGGTAAAGTAAGCTACAGGTTAGTACTTACAGACAAGGGAAAAAAAAAATCATAAATCATTGCACAAAATTCCTGCCCCACCTAACTCAGTGAGAGTTTTGCCATTTACTGCAGCAGGGTGAGAATTTCACTCTGACTTTTAGCAGCATTTGGTTAAGGGATGCTGTAAGGTTTAACCTCATAGTCTCTGCAGCAACTCACTCCCCAGTGCATCTTCCAGAGCCTCATGAACACTCCAATACCTCTACTTAATGAAACAGCAACTTTTAAATAAATGGACCACCATTAACAACCTAAGAGGGCCGATCAGCAGCATTAATCCTCCCACCACAGAGGGATGCAATTTGATTGCTTCTTCCAGGTGAAACTGGGCTGAAACTCACCACCGACACCAGCAATGACTTTGCCTCATCAGACGTAATCAGTGCCTCTGTACAGGTACACAAACTGCTGCAAACATTTTATCCTCTAGCTTCATGAATAAAATAACTGCTCTTTCCTCCATACTTGACCAGTTGTTTCACCATCAGCTTCCCAGAATACATCAATTAAAAGTTGCTTTTAAGCTCTGAAATACCTATTAAAGTAAAAAGAATATATATCTTAAGTAACAATCCATATCAAAGACAAGTTATAAATCCAGTACCCAGGACTAAATGAATGTAAATTCTAATGAATGAGTAGCTGCCATAGTCCTACAGATCAATAAAGACATCCTTGCAAGCAGTTTATAGCCGTCTCTAACATCATCCACTAATGTTCTTAAAACCATCTAACACATGTTCAACATGCTTAAACATCAGCTCCCCCCTTCCAAAGTCATTATAAACAAATAGCATCATCCCTTCTCCAACATCCCCTCGGGCAGGGATCAGCTGCCTAACGCCTGCACTCCCTCACTGCAGGTGTCTGATCTAGCACTAAAGCCCTGAGGTGATTCTCCTGTACAAATTGCTGGGGGTAAAAATTCCTCCAAATGTATTCACTTCCTTAGAAACATTCCTCACCCTTTGGCAAAAAATCCTCTTGCCTACACGTGTGGATATACGGAGGGGTTAGCAGCTTGGGGCAGACCCCTCACTGGAACCACACGCCTCAGGTGAAGGCACCATCTCAAAAAAGCATCCAAAGTAGCATGGGAAACACCTTCCCTTCCAAAAGCCTGGCAGCCTTGGGGCTTAGTTGTGGGCTCAATGGAAAGCACTGCCATGTGCAGCCCCAGGACAGCCTCACTGCTATTGACTGTGACTTTGGCCACATGACTACCCGATGGGGAGGGCTGGGCCAAGTGAAGCACTACCTGCTGCACTGGTTCGCTCCCTCCCATGGCACAGAAGGGGCACAGAGAGCTGCAAGGTGCCCCCAAAGGGCCCGGTGGTGACTTGAAGCCCAGGTGCTGTTTCACACCAAAAGCTATGAATCCCTTTTCACGATGGGTTTCTGGCCCCTCCGGAGTGTTTGTGATATCCCTGAAGCTTTGATAGAGGCTTGTTGCCCTAAGCAAATTCATGAGTTATTTAAGAGAAGACTTTCACCCTTAGGCATAGCTGTCAAGCCTGTATTCCTCACTTGCCTCCTGATGTGTGCATGCCTTTTCACACAGAGCTCCCTCTCCCTGTACGCTGTGGGCTTAAATAGCAGCACAACTGGGATTTGTGCATGAGAGAGGAGAGCAGCAGGGCTGTGCAAATCCATGGCAAAGCTGCCTTTGGAGAGATGCACCCAAGGGGGAGACAACTTTAAAAAAAAAAAAAAAATTGTTCATAAATCTTAACTTCAGAAGTTGGATGAGACACAGGAGGGTCCTTGTTGCCCGGAAAGGTAAATAGAAAAGAAAGAAAAAATAAAACCCCAAACTAAAGCACTGTTCCAGGCAACATCTCAGCTTCAAATTAAAACTCATCAAGGAATCTCAGACAAAGGCAAAAATCTGAGATAAGACATGGATTATTTTTTTTTTTCCAAGAAAGGATCAAATTCCTCCCTAGAGTAATCAATACGAGGCATGAAGTCAGATCAGAGAGAAGGGATGAGAAGTTGGGAGAGGATGAATATCAAGACAGAAAGGCAGATTAAGCACAGTTCCGAAACCCTGGAAATCATAACAAACCACAAAGGACCTCTGGGTTTATCATCTAACGTTTCCCTTGCACAAACACGAGATCTAGATAATGATTATGACATGCTTCAGGCAATTTCATCACACACAGGTAAAAAAGCAGCAGAAGAGCTCAAGGTCTGGCCTCCCTGGACACCTGGGGAGCACTTCTGCTGTCATGAGGAGTGGGACACCCTGCATCAGGGCTCTGCCAGCACCACTCAGGTGTCCCCACAGCAACAGGCAGTGCCTGATTCTTCTGGTGATGGACCAAGAACTCACCCCATCTGTCTACCACCAAACACCTGAAAGCTGGACTGCTGCATGCTAAGACTTTATGTGCATCCAAAGAAGCTGTGCTGGTCCCTTCCCCAGGGATTTGCAGCCTACCTACATAAGTAAAGGACATTTTCAACACTTTGTCCAGATTTTAGGATATAAAACTTCTCTACACATCAATCTGGGCAATTCACCAATCTCTATTACTGGTATAGTTTCCTCTCACAGCAAAGAGCTTTCCTCCTTGGTCTTGCTAGGCAGATAAGCCCTCACTGTTTAAGCTTGAAGAACACTGCACTCTCAGGAGAGGAAGTTCTATAATGTAATTATTCTGACTATTTCAGCCCCTCTGCCTTTAATGCTCACACAACAACAGACAAGCCCTTGCTTGCTGGAGGTCAAGGCAAAATGACAGATGCACTGAGGTGTAATACACCAAGCAACTCATGAGAATGTCTCAACTTAAGCAAAGGGATCCACTCTGAACCTAACCCAGAAACCTCTTGGCCATGAGCACCTGAATCAGTGCAATACAGGTGGCAAGGAGGGAATATAGATGTTTTTCACTTGCCCAGAATCCATCCTGACAAACTAGACCATCATTTAAAAAAAGCAGGAAGAAACAGTGCACTGCAGAAAGGAGAGACAAGAAAAGCCCCAGTCGAGGTGTGCTTCAAAAGAACAAAGGGAATACATCAGCCTGTGAAGGTGGTTACACATCAAAACCATTATCAGGGCAGAGTAAGACCAGATTAAAGGTACCCATGTCAGGCATCCATGATTTGACTCCTTTTGCAAGCAGCAGAGCATGACCACAGCAAAACCTGTTTGAATTGAAGCTGAGTTTGGCTGTGCCAAGCCAAACGTGGGCAGGGAGATGCTGACACCAAGGCCATAAAGAGCAGTCCAGTGGAGATGAGGAAGAGCAGGCTGCCATCAGACTGGGTTGCTTTCACTTTCCAGATATACACACTTATGAAGGTACAAACTGGAGCTTCTCTTCTGCCTGGATAGGACCCAGTTGCTGCCAAACCTGAAGACATGGAATGGGCACCATGCCCTGTCCCCAAGGAAGAAGAAAACAATGGGGCCAAGTGTCTTGTTCTGCCTAGGGAATGGCATTGCTTTAATTTAGTTGTCAGTGCTTGATGGTCCCAGTAAACCCCACACTCCAAAAACTTCAGTAAGGCTCCTAACCCTCAACTGGCCAGAAGCACCTTGTGCAGACACAGACTGACAGGATGCTTGCCAGCTGGACTGCTCCCTCAGTAGGGCCAGGGCAATCATTTAGGGACTCCAGAGATACATGGGAAAAGCTTCAAGGAAATATTGAGAGTTACTTTGTAAGTGATGCAGTGTCTGGGAGGGCAAAGAGAGATTGATCCCAGCTGATCTGCTTAACGTGGTACAAATTCATTTTTAATTGCAATTGGTGAAGCTAGCTTCCCTAAAAAGTTTACAGCCCATCTTTTAGAAAACTGAAGAGCCTACCCTCTCCTTCTCTTCCTTGAGGCCACCCCTGAAAAAAAAGCCAACAGTTTTCTGGAGCAAAGGTTTCCCCTGACCACCCAATGCAGAGATTTTGTCTACCACTGTTTCAGGTGCTCTCATCCATACACCAAATAGCACCTCAGACACGCTCCAGCCCCTATGAAGCACTCTCTGGCTGCTGCCCTCTTTTGTTAATAGCTGCTGAAAGGCCCCCAGTGCTTCCTCCCTGAGCAGTAGGGTGCTCTCCAATAGCTTTGTACTAGGAAAACATGTTGAAAATATTCCCAGAGCTGAGGCAAGTCTGGAAACCTGCCCTCCTGCCTCTCCCCAGGCATTTACAAGAAGGCTCTGTTTTGGTTGCAGCAAAATAGACCCAAACTTCATTGGTTAGGAAATAAGGCTGCAGAAGGTACAGCTGCACAGGGACCATCACTGAACCTCAAACAACGCAGCCACCCCATCCCCTCTCGGGGTAACCGTGCTGGGCATCACACAGCCTTGGTAAGTGTTGCAGGACTTCAATCACTCTTCACAGCAAGCAGCCCAGGGACACGTGGGTATTTTTGTGCAGCAGTTATTCTTGGAGGATCACTCATGGTCTCACTGCTCACATCCCACTCCTTCAGCATCTCTTCTTTTTGTGTCTATGTCTCTCCCTTTTTCAGTCAGTTCTACCTCTTTCTCCTAGCCACATCTCCTCTCCCACTCATGGAAGAAAGGCAAGCTCCAGGTTCAAAACCGAGACATGCCAGCTCTGCAGCAAGCTCCAGCAAAGAGAATTTGAGAGATGTAAATAGATGCCCCTCACCACAGCCCTTGTGGGGCTGTGCAGAGGATCTGCATGACTGTACAGCTCCAGACCAGGAGTAGAGGCCAAGCGTTGTTCATAAAAGTGCTCTCAGTGGGAGATTTTCTTATCCCACGAGGTTGGCCATGACAGCAGATGTCTCCACCCCCTTGGGGTCCATTTCTGTCCGTTCTCTGACTTAATAACCCACCTGTCCTGTGTTTTCCCATGGGAAACACACTTTATCTGCTGACAGTGCCTTTCTCTCCTCCCCACTCTGAATTCTCTGGCGTGATCCCTTTATGCAGTTACTCCTTCCTTAAGTCCAGACTGTATTTCAGTGGTAATGGGGCCAAACAAAAGACTCAGCTGGAACTTTAAGAGGAAGCCAGCCCCAGCTCACCTAGCAGAGACAGGAAGAAACCTTCCAGCCACAGAACACTCCTTTTTGACACCAGTGGTCACATCCCCAGTGGTACAAGGCATTCTTGTAGAAGAAGGGGTCCCTTTTCTCTTTCTGAGCTAGTCTACAGCATGTTCACAAACCTCTACTTGCCCTCATAAATGCTGGAAAGGATGTCTTAAGGCACATTCCAGGGGCAAGAGCAGCATCAAAGCACAGGACTGCTCTCGCCTGGAACCTGGCTCTGCAGTGCTGGGCACTCCTGACAGCCTGAGCACTGCTCTGCTTCAGTTGGTGTCTGCAGCATCCTGGTAGGAAGAGGAGCTCTGGCATGGGAGCTATTAGAGTGGGTGGCAGCAGATGGTGAAGACAGAGGGGATAAGAAAATAAATACAAAGAGGCTATCTTGAGGGGAGAAGTCGCCACATCAACACTCTGTTGCTTACACAGGCTCTTCTCCCAGAGCCTAAACAAACATTGCTCACTTCCCGGCACACCAGGCACAGGGACAGGCACAAGCAGCACCCTGCAGCCCAGGAGGTGCTGTGGCCCTGCTCCCTGCTCAGCCATTCGAACCCTTGCCTAGTGTTTTTGAGAGGATCTGTCTACAGAGCGTGAAAACCAAGGCCAGGAAGAAGGCTGCATGTCCTGCTCTCCCAGTTACCCACAATTCAGGCCAGTCCATCTTTCCATTAGTCTCTGCAGGGGCACAAGACTGCCCTGTCTGCCCTTTCCACAGAGACCAAAGCAGGGCTGGCATGGTGCTGATGGATGCTTTTGTCTGACATCTTCAGAAAGCAAGTGGAAGATATTCCCCAGGGAACTGGGGAGAGGCAGCAGTAGGGCTACAGGGACTGCCCAGTGCTACCTCCCAGGAAAACCAATGTACCTTGTAAGCCACTGAACCACCTTGCAACACAGCTGCTGATTCCTTTCACAGATCTCACTCATCCTTGGACAGCAGGAGCCCCTCTCTTGATGATCATTAACCCCTAAGTCTGGAGTCTGCAGCAGGACCATTTCTGCTTCTCTGGCCGCTGGTGGCACTTGGAAAGGTCTTCCTCTCTAATGTTCTTCCTGACAGCAGCTCTGACAGACCTCCAAGGAATAAAAGGCCACATGTGGGGAAAACAGGTCCAGCTAGAAGTGGGGAAAGCCTGGGCCTTCAGGCTGCCCCATACATGCACACCTGCACTGATGACAACTCATTGCCAATCAAGAGACCCCAAAACCTGTATCCCTTGTCAAAATCTCCCACCTAGGTACATAGAGGTGCTCCTTGAGGGGGAAATTGGAGGTGAAAGCAATCTTTAAATATGTAACATCTGATTTAGGTAAAGGCAATTTATTATGTTAAGCACATTATTAAAAGATCTAAAGCAACAGAGCAGAGATGTTCCAAGAAAGGTTTTAACTTCCCTAGCAAGGGACTCCTGGGAGCCCTCCTGTTAATACTTTGCAAAGGGTTGTCTGCAACCAAGCATACAGTGAACATCAATGCCCCCTCGGCCCCCTTTTGGAACTTGTTTCAGTTAAATTAATTTGAGGAAGCAAAGCTATTAGTGGGACCACAGATAATCCTGAGGGAAAAAAAACAAGCAACAAAAGCAATAAAACTGATGGATGGCTTAAACAGACACCTCTTCCTTCTCTGCCTGGGTCCTGAGGCATGGCAGCCCATCAGAGGTGAGATGCTCACTGGAGGGAACCTTCCTTCCCCAGATTTTGCATGGTCTCTGTGGACAAGAGGCTGGGAAGAGGCTGCTCTGAGTAATGGGGAGTGCAATCCAGGCTAGTGCAGTATCACCAGAGGTCCCATCAGCATGCAAGAGATCAGGAAAGCTCATTCAGGGGCCTTGAGGGAATGGGGGAGCATAGGGTGACTTCATCTTTGGGTGGGAATCACGTGGTCCAGGAGCAGTCCTTTGCAGCAGGCAGGGATGCCCAGAGCAGTGCAAGGACATCACCTCGGTGGCCCACGTGGCACACAATCGCTGGCACCTGAGAAGAATGATATCTGCCACAGCAATGTCCCTTGGCAACAATGCACCCAGAAGCCACACAGGCCCAAGTCTTCCTCATCTCAACAAGCAAGCTCATATCTGTCTTCCCCACACATTGCCTCACTGCTTCTGCCTGCTTACATCATGCTAAATGTATGTCGTAAGCATTATTGGGCAAGGTGACTGCCGTGGCTTTGCTTTCCAGAGCACTTTAAACATCTGTATGTGCTTGGAGAGAAACTCAGCAGCAGAAGCTCTAATGGCAATGGTGTTAAAAGCAGCTCAAGAGCCAGCAGAGCCTGGCTGACTGCCTGGTGCCCAGATCAGCTGTCAGTTGACAGCTTCACAGGAAGTAACTGAGAAGGCGTCAAGACAGAGGCTCTGTAGGAAAGCCTCCTGGCTAAACGGCAACACCAACAAGCAACAAGCTGAAGGTCCTGCGAGCCGGTGGCACCACCATTTCCGAAATGGTAATGCCTGTAAAAGGAGCAGGACGAGGTTTGATCGTGTTTGCTCCATCTACAGGCCCGTCCGTGCCATGTCACAGGACACCGCAGCAGCCTTTCTACACCTGCCTCTCGCCTCACGAAACATCGAGCACCAACAGAGCACGGACTCAAAACGGGGAAACCAGCCACAGACTGCCCCTGGCACGGAACCAGCCTCTCCTCCTGACAGCACCAGACGTACTCAAAAGTTGTCTGTGCAGCCTCTCCTTTCTAAAGCTACACAGCTGTGGAAAACATCATCTGTCTGCCCAACTGACCTCCAAGTCCAGGTCTCAGGCGGTTGTCGTATCCATCCAACAGCCTGTCCAGGATGCGGGTGAAAATGGTGATGTTGTCTTTGCTGTCATCAACGACGTCTGAAACATGCTTCTGAGAAAGCCTGGCGTGCCGAGGAAGAAAGAGGAAAGAACAGCATCAGGAAAGAAATCTGCTCTGTATGTGCCCTAAACAGCTACTGGGAAGAAGGGATATTGGTTCATGCTCCAAGAAGTTCTTTACCATAAGGGTGGTGAGATCTTGGAACAGGTTGCCCAGGGAGGTGGTGGAAACCTCATCCTTGAAGGTGTTTAAGGCCAGGCTGGATGAGGCTCTGGACAGCCTGATTTAGTGTGAGGTGTCCCTACCCATGGCAGGAGGGTTGGATCTAGATGATCCTTGTGGTCTCTTCCAACCCTGACTGATTCTATGATTCCATAATTCTATGACTCTATGACTTGAAGGGCTGGATGGGACATGCCTGTTGATAAGGTGATGATGGGCTGCAAGGACTCCCTACAGATCATCTCAAATCAACTCCCCTCTGGCCTCTGCCACTGCAGAATCACTGAATGTTAGGGGTTGGAAGGGTCCTCAGAGATCATTTAGTCTAACCCCCCTGCCAGAGCAAGATCACTTAGGGCAGGCCACACAGGAACACACCCAGGATAATCTCCAGAGAGAGACTCCACAACATCTCTGGGCAGCCTGCTCCAGCCTGCTCCAGCCTGCTCCATCACCCCCATATAAAGAAGTGTCTCCTCATATTGAGGTGTGAACCTCTTGTGTTCTGGCTTGTAACCACTGCAGACCTCACCATGAAGTCTGTGGAATCTTTATTGCCACTTCCCCACCTTTGCGTGCTCAGGGCTAGCAGCGCTTTGGGTGCTGGTTTAGGAGCCCTGGTTTTTCAGGGAGCCTTCCCCTGCCCAAGCACCCCTCATCTTCCCCTTGGAAAGGGCATTTTTATGAACAGTAAACAGTTACTGAAGTGCCAGTATCTCCTTACAGGCAGCAGGGAAGAACTGATGCCAGTTATTTACCATATCAAGCCATTTCCAAGTTCTCCGCTCCTGGGAAAAGGCAGAAAAGTAGGAATTCAGTAAAACAGGCTTGGAGCCTGAGTCCATCATTAAAACTCTTTGTGAACCATTTCTGGGGCTTGTTGAACTTTCCCTGTTTATAAAATCAAATGAGTCTTCGCATTCCTATCTCTTCTCAGCACAAGAAGCCTGTGAGCCCCCAAATTAGACTATTTCCTCGGGGTGTTTTCTGCCCCAGGTGGAATAAAATAAATAGTAAATTTCTCAAACAAAGCTCATCTTACCAAACAAAATCTTCAATGCAGTTTTGCAAGCCCAAGGGGCCCAAATAATACATTTGCATTTTGCATCTCCCTTTCAATCAACAGAAAAGGAGCCTACAAATCCTTCTGAAACTGGCTGTCTGTGGAAGAGATTTCAAACAACACAGTGCTGGTGCTGTGGCTCCGAGCACAGCTTTCCCCAGCAGAAATAGTTGTTAGGAGCAAAACAAATGGGAAGGCAGAAGATTAAGTAACAGAAAGCCAAAAGAAAAATCTATAGAGATGCAAAGATTGCAAGGAATATGGAAGAGGAAATAAAAGAGACACCAGTGAGGACACCAATGAGGCCAAAATAAGATCAAGAGGCACAGACAGGCAGCAGGATGGCTGAGGACTCCCAGCTAGGAAAGGGCAGAAAAGGCTGCTGGAGCAGAGGGATCTACACCTTGAGTCCTGTGTCCAGTTCTGGGCCCCTCAATTCAAGAGAGATGTTGAGGTACTGGAACATGTCCAGAGAAGGGCAATGAAGCTGGTGAGGGGCCTGAAGCACAGCCTGTAGGGAGAGGCTGAGGGAGCTGGGAGCGTGCAGCCTGCAGAAGGGAGGTTGTAGCCAGGTGGGGTTGGGCTCTTCTCCAAGGCAACCAGCAACAGAAAAAGGGGACACAGCCTCAAGTTGTGCCAGGGAATGTATAGGCTGGATGGTAGGGGGAAGTTCTTCCCAGAGAGAGTGATTGGCATTGGAATGGGCTGCCCAGGGAGGTGGTGGAGTCGTCCTCCTTGGAGGTGTTCAAGCAAAGCCTGGATGGGGCACTTAGTGCCATCAGATAGGGCCGGGTACTAGGTTGGACTGGATGATCTTGGAGGTCTCTTCCAACCTGTTTCTATTCTATTCTATTCTATTCTATTCTATTCTATTCTATTCTATTCTATTCTATTCTATTCTATTCTATTCAGCTGTGTCACAGGAGCACCTCAAGGGGCAGCCCTGACTGGCAAATTGGTTCTGTGCCACCAGTCAGAGAGACTAATGGCTGGGGAGCATTGCCCAGATGAAGACCATGAATACAGCACACCAGAGAGACACTGGAGGTGCAAGATGTGGGTGTAACCACTATGAAGGGCACCTATGACTCCCTGAAGCATTCTCCCACACTCCAAAGCTGGGTGAAGGGAAGTTGCTATCTGCAACCCAAACAACTGAAAGTTATTTAATTTCTGCCACTTCCCTTCTTCTCCCTAGCCTTATTTTATCTTGCTCCAGTCGATGTGTGCAGCCACTGGTTGAAGCATGCATCAGGAAGTAATTGTGGGGAAAAAAAAGCCACCCAAACAGAAAGAAAAATATCATTTAAGGATTTCCACACTTAATCCTGCTGCATCTCCTCTGTTTAGGCTAGTTACCCTTGGCACTACTGGCCCATTTGTAAAAGCTCCATGAAGGGTCATAAAGGTGACAAGTAGCAGAGCTGGCTTAGAATTTTCTATTAAAATGTCCTCTGAGCAGAAAACTCATCTTCTGCTAGATAAAAGGAGAGCAAATGTATTTTCTAGCAAAAGGGGGAAAGCTGAGAGTGGAGTCCTGGTATTTTTTAGAGTCAGGCTGAATCAATACCATTCAATGTGCTGCAGCTAATTGCAATAATCCATTTGGGGCAAATCTGACATGAATTTGCATTGGCATCAGTGACCAAACTCTCTGAGAAACTGCTTTTAAAATGCTTGACGTTTGCTTCTCCAGAGAGCCAATCTCACCTCTCACAAGACCACTTGGACCTCTGGTTTTTAGTAAACCAATAGCTGCTACCATTGGGATAGTGGCTCAAGCCAGGAAAGTCAGCCTCCAAGAGCCCAACAAAGGTGTCAGCCCAGCAAAAAGTGCTTGAACTGCAGTTTCCATAGGGCATGGGGGCAGTGAGGTGTGGCTGAGAAAACAACCATCCCAGCCTTAATGTAACCTGTCAGATCTGAAACACCAAGAATCACAGAATAGAATAGAATAGGATAGGATAAGATACAACAGGACAGGACAGGACAGGACAGGACAGAATAGGACAGGATAGGACAGAATAGGAATGGAATGGAATGGAATGGAATGGAATGGAATGGAATGGAATAGAATAGAATAGAATAGAATAGAATAGAATAGAATAGAATAGAATAGAATAGAATAGAATAGAATAGAATAGAATAGAATAGAATAGGCCAGGTTGGAAGAGACCTCCAAGCTCATTCAGTCCAACCTATCACCTAGTCCTATCCAATGGCACTAAGTGCTGCATCCAGGCCTTTCTTGAACACCTCCAGGGACAATGACTCCACCACCTCCCTGGGCAGCCCATTCCAGAATGGCTTAGGCTGGAAGAAACCTTAGAGATCATCTGCTCCAACCTCTCAGCCATGGGCAGGGAACCTTCTCAAATAAACTCAGCTCCTCAAGGCCTCATCCATCCTGGCCTTGAACACCTCCATGGAGGAGGCATCCACAACCTTTCTGGGCAAATTATTCCAGTGTCTAACCACTATCATAGTGGAGAACTTCTTCCTAAGATCCAGTTTAAACCTACTCTCTCTCAGCTTAAAACCATTCCCTCTTGTTCTGTTGCTAGGCACCCTCATGAAAAGTCCCTCTCCAGCCCTCGTGTAGGATGCCTTCAGGTTTGGAAGGCAGCTCTAAGGTCCCCCTGGAGTCTTCTGTTCTCTTGACTGAGCAACTCCAGCTCCCTCAGCCCTTGGATCATCTTTGTGGCCTTCCTCTGGACTTGCTCCAATAGCTCTGTGTCCTTATGCTGAGGACACCAGAACTGGCTGCTGCTGCTATGAACTGCATCCCAGCCTTCAAGACCTCCCATTGGAATCAAAACACTGGGCTTGGCTTTGCATCTGGACTTCAAACATTTGAGCTAGCTGAACACTGCAAGCAAGTGGAATTTTGAGAGAGTTAACTGCTGTAATTAGTGAGGTTTCAATTGTCCTGGTATGGTTAAAAGCAATCTCTAGCAGTGCCTGCTGATGGCTGTACAACTTAGGAACAGCTAACATGTTCATGGAAGCTCATTCATTAATGTTTCATAAGCTATCTTTAAAAACTACTCCCAGAGACAGGACAGATTTTTGTGAGGGAAACTCCTGGTGGAGGCTCAGAGGTGATGTGAAGAATTAGTTTACAAATTTCAAAGATTTAGCCTGACATTTGAGGGTTTCACTTCATTGTGAATGGCATGGAGCTCACTGGGGAGGTACTCGGGAAAGAGCAGTGCAGGCAGGGAGAGGGAATGGTACAGGCAGAGGAGAGTCAGTAGCATCTCTGCGTGGGACCTCATGTGGGCCAGTTCCCTGGTCCAGCTGATACCTGGGCTGGATCCCTTAACCCTATCATAGAGCTAAAGCTGCCCGTTAGAAGGGTGTAAAACCAGGTCTCATGTAGCTCTCTTAAAGGCCCAGTGAAAAACTTTAAGGAACTGTGAGGAGGTTTAGGGATCATGGTTTAAAAATAATTAAAAGCCTTCAGGTGGGGAGGACAGAGGTTGGCAGCAAATTTAATTAGGGTAGGCTTGAGGAAAAGTCATTACCTCGTCACTTGTCCCTGCACACATGCTCTCTGGAGAGCTGGCTGCCACATGGCATGCTAGCCTCAGACAAGAGTCCCCTCTACGCAGTTCAGGAAGCATCCTGCCACAGACCAGAGTGACACCCCTCTGGCAGGCAGCAAGGGAGCAGCAGTGGCAGCCAATATGTGATGGGAAGCAAACGGGCAGTGGTGGGGAAGGCAGAGGCATGGCTGTAGGAGCTGCTGACAGCTCTCCACAGCCAGCACTGGGGTGGGACTCAGCCCCAGTAGCGAGAGGCCAGTGCCTGGGGCTGCCTGTGCCTGTGTAGGATGGGGTAGGCAGCCACACATCCACGGAGGGTCAGCATCTACATGTCAAGGCATGCTCAGGATGCATTTGCTTACACAGGCTAGATCCAAGCAAGCGAAGAGACCTAGGCAGGGCAGGGCAGAGCAGGGTAGGAGCCTGCAGCTGGGCAAATGGTGGCACCCCTAGAGGTGCGTGGGTGAAGGAGGAGTGGCAGTACTGATATTTTTCATGCATGAAGATCCTTGATCGCTGCTGGACTTTTAAGCCAGGAGACAGCATTTCAGCATCTGTACCTAGCACTCCAAAAGCTTTTCTCAATTTTTTATACAAGTCATGTATTATTTGCATTTCTCTCCCTCTGTGCTTAGCTCCTCCCTCCCCACAGCTGGCAGGCTATTTTGAGAGGGGGTCTTTGACTCCTTTCCTTGAAGTTCTCTCCCAGATCACCAAGCCTCAGCTGAGGCTCCAGTGGGATGCTGAGGAGGGCTAAAGAGCCTGTCATGGACTAACAGGCTTTTGCCTTCTCCCAACAGCTCCCAGAGGATGGGACAATGAGGCTGGTGGCAGCACTATGTACTGGGGCAACTGGAGCCTGCGTGCCCAGGGAGA
The DNA here is from genome assembly GCA_013396835.1 of Psilopogon haemacephalus. Taxonomy (NCBI): domain Eukaryota; kingdom Metazoa; phylum Chordata; class Aves; order Piciformes; family Megalaimidae; genus Psilopogon; species Psilopogon haemacephalus. Next base: position 857,318 of record VWZI01008852.1, on the reverse strand, counting down.
AAGTGAGCAGCATGCCCAGCCAAGGCTGAGCAGAGTTTCCCCTGTGCTGCTGTAGATCAGGTGTGCTGCTCATGGGTCATTACACTATAAACAGCCAGCAACTGAAGCAGCTCCATTTTCTTTTCTTTTAGAGTATTAAAAAATCAACAGGGAGGAGTCTCTCTCCTAGGTTAAAATTCATCCAAGCCAAGTCCTTGTACAGAGTGAATTGTGCAGAGGCCAAATCTGAAAATTGGTTTTGTTGAAAAAAAAAAAAAAATGCTGACAACTGTCCTTAGTGAGAGCATTTCAAATAATGCTAATGCAATCAGTCAGCTCAGCCAAGGGGGCTGAACAGTCCCCAAGTGAAAGGCATGGGAAAGGGGATGAGGGAAGGGTCAAACGCAGCAGAGCTTTTTAGGGCTCCACCCTTGACCACTTCACACAGGTGCTGACCCCAGGATATTTAAGCACAGCAAAAGGACTGAAGCCTTGGTCAACAGCCTCAGCACTCACCACCTTACCCAGCAACAGCAGGGAGAGCCAAAAGCAGGACTAGGCTAATGAGAGTGAGCGATCTCCTTCCTGGGAGCCTTAGTGCCATGGCGTCAGCACGTGGTGACCGGCAAACAAGCCTCCAAAACCTGCCAGGGTGGACAAAAGGAGAAGGAGAGATGAGAAAAGAGATCTCATTTACTAGGAGGAAAGCTTAGTGCAGCAGTTCATCCACGGTAGCCAGCAGTCAGTGTTTCTGGGTTCCGTATTTGAAGTCCTAGAGATGCTGTCAGGAACTAGAGGCAGCAGCATTGCCGCTGGTACTGGGGTCAGAACCAAGCACGTACATACACACACAAACTCTCACCCCATCTTCACTGCACATCCTGTAGCTCCCCAGTGCTTGAGCAACTTACATCAGGTACACAGCTCCAAAATGACCACACTGCTTCTTCTGACACCTATTATTGCTTCCTTCCCCCCCACCTGTACTGTCAGTCACTGTCCTCCTCCCCTTGAAGAGGTTTCCAGCTCCCCTGCTACCTGTGCTGCCTTGGGTTTAGGTTGGAAGAGTTCTCAAAGATCATCCAGTTCCAACCTCCTCTGTGCCACAGGCAGGGACACCTCCCACTAGAACAGGTCATTCAAGGCCTCATCCAACCTGGCCTTGAACACCTCCAGGGAGTTAGCAACCACAACCTCCCTGGGCAACCTGTGCCAGCGTCTCACCACCCTCACTGTAAAGAACTTCCTCCTAACATCCAGTTTCAATCTCCCCTCTGACAGTTTAAACTCATTACCCCTCATCCTGTCATTACAAGACTGTCAATAGTCCCTCCTCAGCCCTCCTGTAGGCCTCCTTCAGATATTGGAAGGCTACTATAAGGTCTCCTCAAAGCCTTCTCTTCTCCAGGCTGAAAAGCCCCAACTCTCTCAGCCTGTCCTCATAGCAGAGATGCTGCAGCCCTCTGAGCATCTTTGTGGCCCTCCTCTGAACTCTCTCCAACAGTTCCATGTCCTTCTTGTGCTGGGGGCTCCAGAACTGCACACAGTACTCCAGGTGGGGTCTGATAAGAGCAAAATAAAGGGGGAGAATCCCCTCCCTTGCCCTGCTGGCCACAGCTGCTCTTGCTGCAGCCCAGCACACAGTTTCTGTCTGGTCTGCATGTACACACTGTCAGCTTGTGTCGAGCTTTCCATCAACCCAGAATATCCACACAGCAAAACCACTTCTAAAGTCTCAAGACCTTTTTTTTTTTTTTTTTTTTTTTTTTTTCCTTTCCCAATCCTCTTTTTCTGGACAGTTAGGTCCTCATTTAATTCTAGTAAATGACACTGACAGAAATTATTATTAAGTTTGGGCAGTGAGGTCCAAGGCAGTGGGAGTCTTCAACTGCACTGCACTTAGCGTGCTCAGATTTTTCATTAATGCTCACTTTCACTTTTATTGTGATGTTATTACACTTTTAACTGCCTTTCCCTTTTATGTATCTCATTATGTTGATGCACCTTGGAACAGCACTGCCAAGCAACAGCCTGTATAAATACAGCTTGCCGTGATGTCTCCCCAGCACAACACCCTCATGTCTGGCACACACTGAATTTTAGCCCAGCAAAAGCTCAGCACCACAGCAGCTGGGCATAACCAACACCCCAAAGCCATAGATATTCCTCTCCACCCCACCCCCATCCTTCAGAAACCAGGGCAAGATGCTGCTGCCAGCCAAATCTGGCCTCCGTATTTCTCCACTCAGTAGGCACCAACACTGCAGAGCCTCAGGCAGCTCCTTCCAGCACTGAAGGAGGTGCTGGGTTGAAACCCAAATCCCAACACCTGAACATCATTTCTCAGCTAATGGAGGGGCAGGTGAGCTATGCAACTGCCACCAAAGGGCACACAGAGCTGGGAGATGAGAACCCCCAACAGAAAGCCCATGCAGAGAGAGCAGGGAGCTCAGGTGAGGGGGATGAAAGTACCTGGAGATCATGGAGATCATGTATGTGCAGCAACGAGATGGCTGGAAGAGAAGGGACATGAGGCCAACCTGGGTCATGTGTTACATCACACTTCTGCATTTAGCTATTCTTGATTGTCACAGGATCACAGAATGTCAGGGGTTGGAAGGGACACAAAGAGATCATCAAATCCAACCCCCTTGCCAGAGCAGGACCAGACAATCTAGCTCAGGTCACACAGAAACACATCCAGACAGGCCTTGAAAGTCTCCAGAGAAGGAGACTCCATAACCTCCTTGGGCAGCCTGTTCCAGTGCTCTGGGACCCTTAGAGTAAAGAAGTTGCCCCTTGTGTTGAGGTGGAACCTCCTGTGCTGCAGCTTCCACCCTTTGCTCCTTGTCCTATCCCACGGAGCAAGTGAGCAGAGCCTGTCCCCCCAACCTCCTGACCAGCCCTCAAATATTTATAAGCATTGATTAAATTCCCTCTCAGTCTTCTCTTCTCCAGACTAAGCAGCCCCAGGTCCCTCAGCCTCTCCTCATAAGTCATGCCCTCCAGTCCCCTCAGCATCCTCGTAGCTCTCCACTGGACCCTCTCCAGCAGATCTCTGTCCCTCTTAAACTGGGGAGCCCAAACCCTCCCAAACTGGGGAGCCCATGGTTAACTTCTTATCCACCAGCACTCCTAAGTCCCTCTCCACAGGGTTGCTCTCTAGCAGATCACCTTCCAGTCTGTGCTGGTGCAGTTTATTCCTCCCCAGGTACAGCACTCTGCACTTGTCCTTGTTGGACCTCATTTGGTTCCTCTGTGCCCAGCTCTGTCTGTCCAGGTCTTGCTGGATGGCCTGCAGCTGTATCAGCCAAGCCTCCCAGTCATCAGCAAACTTGCTGAGCAGACACTCTGCCCCCTTATCAATGTCACTGAAGATGTTGAACAGGACTGGACCCTGGGGGACTCCACTGTTCAACTCTATGATCTTCCTGAGTGCTGTGCCTAATCCTTGCTTTTTAGCTCAGTACAGCTCCAGGAGGATACAAGCTGCCAAGCAGGAAGAAGGTAGAGAACCAGACATGACAAGTCCTTATCCACACACTTTAGCTTTTGTTCTGGCAAGCTATTCACCAATGGCAGACACACACATTCCAAAAACTCAGAACTGTTGGGCCCTAGCTGTGCCTTACATACCTCAGATGTGTTACCTTCACTAACCACTTTTTGTGCATGTGAGCATTTGGTGGTGTGCTTGGGCTTTGTTTAATCAAGGATGCTAGCTAGGGAGGCACACCAGACAAGCACAGGGAGACTGGCATGGGCACACCTATACGTCTGGGTGAGACAGGCCCTGGATCAGGATGGCTCCTCTGGCTCCTGATACCCTCCAAGCTGAGAAGGGACACAGCCTTGGAAATTCGTGCATTTGTTGATGAAGCACAAACTAAGAGGCCGAACATCTGTTCTGTGGGAAATTCCAACAGTTAGAGGAGACTCATTCCAAATCACAACAAAGACAGCTAAAATGTTGATGTTTCTTACAAGGCAAATTCAACACTCCTTCAATTAGCAGCTCCTCAACAGATTTCTTTTCAACTTTTCCCTTTCATTTCACTTAAACTTGCAGATTATACAATAGTATTCAATTGATTCCCCACCCCCCACCCCAAGGCAATTTCAAACACTAGCCAAAAGCAAGAAAAACACTGCTGGCTTCCCTCTTGCCTCCCCCACACCACCACTGAAAAAAAAAATTCACTGAAATCAATACCTTCAAGTGCTGATTTCAACAAATGGTTTGTTTGGCAGAATTTGCACTGCTAGCAGGTTTTGGCCAGGCACATCCACAGAAGAAAAAACAATGAGGAGCCCCTGGTTTTGCAGCAGATGTCTTCTGGCTCTGCGGGAACTGTTCTGACACCTCTAGTAAATTTTGGGCAATCTTTGTGAAATTTGGTGAGGTCGTGGGCTGGGGAAATGATGCACCAGAGGTGAGACGGAGCAGCTGAAGAAAAAAAGGACCAGAAATGGGACAGCGAGGTAATTCAGAAAGGCATAGGGTGGGGAACAGTGACAAAAGCCAGAAGCACTTACGGCTTTCATGTAGGCGTGGATATGACATGCCTGCCTGTGCCAAGAAGCTCTAAACAACTGCATTCCCACCAAGCTTTCTCAATAAAGTTTTCCTTTAATAATACATGGAGACAAAGGGCTAATTTTCTGCTTTGGATAGTTCTGCTGAGGAAGGTGCTGCCCAAGAACAATAGGGCTGCTTGAATAAAGTTAAACATGTGCTGAAGCCTCATTTTAAGAATCAGAACCAGTTCCATACACCTGCCTTAGGAGAAAAATCTGCTTTCAGTGCTTGCCCAAGTGATTACTTTGCCTGCCATGGCTCAGTTTGCAGCGCACAGAATGACCCCAAAATGAGGCATGGGAGTATATGGGTGGCTGGCTTGCTATGGCTGCACTTATGGACTCAGAAAGAACAATGCAGCATGGACAACAGCTTGGGGAGGTTTTCTACCATTTTCCTTTGGTTCTTGTTCTGTGGTTTTGCTGGAGAGCTGGGTAGGAGTTTCTGAGTGGCATTTCCCTTGTTCTTTGGTTCCTTTACACTTAGAGATGAACTGAGAAGCAGACACAGTCCTGAGCACTGTGGTTGACATTCCTGATTAACAAAGGGTGATGAACTGCTGCAGCCTGGTGACATTGAGTCAAGGCTGGCCAGGCAATGCTGGGGGAGCAGCAGAAGAAAAAACAACCCCCTACCAGTGCTGATGCTCATCACCCTATTGCTAGACAGGAAGAACATCTCTGGAGGATGAAAGGAGGCTTTTGCAGAGGAGGCTTCACCTTTGTACAGTTTAAGCAATCTTCCAAAGCTTTGCATAGCCAGAACCTTGTGTGGTCCCCATGGCAGAACAGGTCTCATCATCAACTCTCCCCTTTCTTGGAGCTCTTGCTAGTCCAACAACATGGACATGCAAAATCTCAGCTGGTGCAAGTGTTTTATATACCCAATGGCTTCTGGCCACACAGGCTCTCTAGTAACAGTGTTCTGACCTGGATGGTCTGTAAAGCCAGTCCTGGTTTCAACAACCCATTAACTGAGCTCCTCAGATTAGAAGCACTGAAGAGTCGTTATCGCAGAGTTCTGCCTGCCCCAGAGCAGTTACTGCTTACAGCAGAGCTGCCGGGAAAGGATCCCTCAGTGCACAGAACCATCTGAGCAAAGGAAAGGAATGGAAACACCCACGAGTGTGCCTCAGGAAAAATAACACTGGGGCTCTTCCAGCCTGAACTGGTGCTGCCCTTGCAGAAGGTGCTTAAACAAAATGCTATTTAGCTGTCACTTCCCACTCAGAAACGCTCTGAAACAGTCAACTTCTTGATCTGAATATCTGAATACCTACAGGGATCTCTGATGCTCTGGGAAGGGGGTGGGGAGAGTATGCAGGCAACACGAATTTAACTGCTTGTAATGAGTGAGGACTTAGGAATGTTAATTGGATGGTAATAGTCTTTAAAAAAAAAAAAAAATCCCTCACTAGGTCTCTCTGAAAGGAGACTGCATAGTACCCATGAAGAAAAAAGTAGAGAGCAAAGATTTCTAAGCTGAGAAACGAGCGGTAGGACTCCTTAGACTGATCCTTCTTTCACAAAGGTTAAGGAGCATAACCTTATAGCTTCTGGCTCTTGTCTATGCCTGTGCAAGATGGAGCCTACAGGGATAGTATGTGCACAAAGCAGCTCTGCATTTCCTTCCTCCATCTGTCCATTGCTCATTTCTTAATGGCACCGTTAGCACATGCATTCATCACTAACTCCGCAGTAGCTGGTAACCTCCACAGCTGAAGCAAATGCAGATTTTCTGAGGAGCCCTACTAACACTTTGCAGCTGGAATCCAGCATTACTTGAAGTTTTCAATTCTGTGCACTCCGGATTTTGGCAGGTCTCCTTGTAATGGCATACCTAATGGCATCGTAAACATACCCACCCCTCTCCAACACAGGCAGGCTGTCCCCCTTCCAGAACATCACAGCCCAACAGCACTGCTGAGAAACGCAGCCCTCCTCTTTGTGTGCCCTTTTGGAATGAGCAATTGGCAAAGCTCCCTTCCTCACAAGACAGCAACATCCTCCAGCTTCTGCTCCTACTGAGGTGGGTTTGAGAACCAAAAAATTGCTGGTACCTTCCACAGCAGAAAGGTGCCCTAGTAACTCTGTTAACATTGGGTATCTCCTGCCTTGGCATTCTGAGCCTGATCTTTTCAGAAGTCTTTATTCGAGAAACCACTAAATATTCAGAAATGCCTTCCTAGGAAAGAGTGATTAGTAGAGGCTTACTGCTGACAAGAGAAAGACAGATAGAGCTCTGGAGGTGGCAACTGAAAGGTAAGCTTGCAAAAGAAGTATCTGTGATAACAGCCTAGAGAAGGGGAGATTGCAAGTACTAGAGAGGGAATGAAGACAGAAGAGGCCCATAAACCCACTTGGGTACATTTCTGAGAGTCACATCAGTATCTCTCCCAAATTACTGCCTCCTTGGAACATGCACAGCCAGGGGAACAATTTGATTTACTCAGCTGTAGTCTCATCGTGCAGCTGGCATACATAAAGCAGCCGGAAAGACATATTTGTCCCATCACTGCACCCAGAGATGCTGGGTACCTGCAGTGTCATCAGGTCAGTATGCCCACATGCCATGCATCTACACTAATAATGTCAGCTGAAGGAGTGCTGAGCACTTACAGCTCCCACTCAGCCCCCCAGAACCCAGGACCTGCAGGCTGCTCCACATCTGTGCTAAATCAGGTATTTCAGGGAGAGTGTGCAATGAGAAGCTGCTTCTGGGTAGCCAGCTGGGAAGTAGAAGCAGCCTCAGATCACAAGTACAGATACAAGCACTTCCATGTAGGCAGAAGAGGGTGATCTTGACCTGGTGGGTGCCAAGTACATCCACTACCTGTACAGTAGCACAACCAAGCACAGCACTATAGGTGACCTCACAACATCTGCATAGTTACCTCCCAAGTCAGGTGCATTTGCAGAGTACAGGAAGCTCCCTAAAGCTCTTTCTCTTCATACTGGAGCCTCTCCAAAACAGGTCCCAGACAGCAGGATAGGTCCTCCAGTGCCTTGAAAAATACACAGGTTGTGCTTTGCCCAACTATCCCTGATGCTCTGTGGGCACATCAGCCTGTGGTTCTCCAGGTAAAACTCTAAGCTGTCTCTGCAGAGATGGGAAACTGGTATGCACTCAGTGCAGCAGTAGCAGGTGAGGCACATGCTGCCCTGTAGCCCTGCTGGAGAGATTTTGCTGTAGTCCTCAATCACTTTAGCTAAAAAGCAGGGCCCCTTGGAAAAAGAAAAAATATTGAGGGCAGGGGCAGTCACGAGCCAATATGGTTCATCTGGAAGCTCGTAAATGATGGAATAAGACACGGTAGCATTTCACAAAACCATTCTCCTGCTGGCTGTTTGCACCTCTTGGTTCTGAAATAAGCTCAGATGCAGGCGTATGCAGCACAACTCAAGCAGAGACATCCAAGCCAACATGTATGGGGAGCAGTACAGCCCTACCAGCACTGCACTCTACCTGCCCCAGCCAGCACAAGGAGAAGCTCTGTTTGCCAGCCTGGACCAAGGGAAGTGCTCTACTTCTGTCTCCTGAGATAGCCCAGATTTCTCTGACTAGCCTTTCAGTTTAGCACTGCTTTGTGCTGTACAGATGCTGCTGAAGGCCAGAAGTTACTATAGCTGTTTCATAGGAACTGGAGAACAAGAAAGAGGCAGCAGTACCTCTGCCTACCAGAATCAAACTTGCTGTTTACCATCTACTTGGAGAAACAGCACTGGTTCACAGCAAGAGGCACACAGCAGAACCACATAGTCTCCAACTCACAAGCAGGAAAATGTTTATGCTTACCTACCAGAGAGGCACATGGGCTCGTTCTCACACGCACAGACTGCACAAGCCATAAACAACCTTCCTATGAATCTGCTACACACATAAGGTATGAGGAACACGTGATGGTTACCCAATGCATCGTCTGCAGCTCTGCAAGAGGTGCCAGAAAAGGACACTCAGAATCAGAGGCAAAAGGCAAAGAAATTTAAGGTTCAGACCAAGATGGAAATCTTGGGAGCAAGCCTTAAAAGTGGATCTCTTCTGTAGAAAGCCAGTACCAGAGAAACAAGCTCTGTGCCCAACTCCCAACCCAGCTTTAATTTTACAAAAAGAGAAGACGCTTATCAATTTTTCCTCATCAAAATGAAGTTCATCCCAGCATCACATCTCTCTACTCAGAATCCTATCCAGAGGCCCTGTAGAGTGATTCACGTCCACAACTGCCACAGGAAACCATTTGCCAGGTAAAGTGTAACAAGCCAACACTGATTCACCCACATAATTACAGGCAGACACTGATTCACAGCTACTGCAACTGCAGACAGACTGACTCACAACCAAAGCAACTGCAGACAGACTCAAGCTCGCCAGCACAACTGGAAATACAACTCCACAACACGCACAGCCTGCAATCATGTCAGCATAAATCCTTGAAAAACCATCACCCTCACCAATGCAAAACACAGCCAGCCGAGCCCTGCGCTTTTTGCTGGTGCTTTTGACCTTCACCCCACAGCCATCTTTCCTCCACCCGTGGAACAATATCCACCTCTCAGCAATTGTGCCTTCCCTGGCAGCCCTCACACTTGCCAAGCACAACCGTCTGCGCTGCACGGTGCAAATTCAGACACATGATGCACACCGGCACAGTTAAGTGTCTGTGGTACAAGGTATCGTCGTGCATCCACTTTGATACCATGGATCTGTGCAGCGACTGTGCTGACTTAGTGTTTGCAGAATATAAGTAAATGCAAGCCAAGTAGAAAACATTTAGCCCACGGGCAAAGGAGATGGCAAAAGACTCACCACTGGGTGAAAGCTTGAAAGGCAGGATTATTTACTACACTCTTTGGCTAGGTATGCAATTATGTCAGCATTCAGCCTGGGTATTGTGCTACTTTTTTTTTTTTTGTAAACAGTTGGCAGGAACACTCCTGCTGAGATGAGGGGCTGGGCTGCTTCTCCAGCGTTGCGAGGAGCGGGCTGAAGGCGACATGGTCTACTTAAGAAAAACAGAAACTGAGGTGCAAGAATCAATTAATCAGAAAAAGATGAAGGAAAAGCTGACAGTGAAGTGGGACGGGTGGCAGTCTACAAAGAAGAAAGAGGAAAAGAGAGGGAGAAGGAGGAAAGCTGCATGATGCAGACTTGTGATAAGAAGCTCCAGAAGAGGAAAAGCAGCAGCCTGGCAGTGCTGAGTGCGTCTCGTGGTGGTGCAGACAATGCATCTGTGCATACTCATGTGCTGAGCTCTGCTGCACGATGCAAAACAGGAGGAGATTCCAGGGAATAAGGACGCAGCCTCCAGCCAGGCATGTGCCAAGAGCTCCAGGTGCAGCTGCAGCCCCTCCAGCTGCTTAGAGCTCTATCAAAAAAGGGCAGGGGTGCTGGGCTCGCATGCTCCTGCCTCTCTGAGTGTGTGTGCATCCATGCCGCAGGGCACCCAGCCGCCACAGGTACAGGCTGAAGGGCAGGCTGGCAAACCCCACCAAAACATCACCACCTCAAAACAGCCTGAAACCCTTTATCCTCCAGGGTGAAGAGAAAGTTAAGAGACAGACTACAGAAAGGAGAAGACTTGCCTGAACCACACGTAGCATCTTCTAGCTGTAGGTTGGACCTGTCTCACCACCTGTTATTCTTCTGCTTCACACTCCCTGCAAGGAAGCTAAAAGGACCAAGAAGTGAGGGAGCAAACCTGCTGTGCTGCTACTGTCAGAACAACTCAGGTGAGTAGCCGCTCAGAGCTGCTCTTGCCAGCTAGCCCACACAGCGAGAGTCTCACCAGAAGGTCCCAGTTCTCTGTTGCTGCCTGAAGACGCTGCTATGTTTGCAGCCAGTCAGCAGCAGATTCACGGGAGAGGCTACGGATGCAATTGGCCAGGGAAATGAACTATTTGTTCAATTATACTTGTCTAGATGAGAATCGTTCTAGCAGAAGGCAAAGCGAGGAACAATGGGTAAGTGTTGCAGTGGGTACTGCCTAATGCTTCATTGCATTATGCTACTCCTTTTTAACGATCCGTATCGCAGTTCTAGTAACTCGGGGGAAGGAGGAAACATCTGAAGCTCATTTCTCTTTCTTCCCATACCATCCTCAGATGACTGCAGCTTCCAAAACTTTCTCTCGCCCCTTTCCTCCCCACCCCTACACAGCATCGATGTTCATTAGGCCTGGCTGCAGAAGCCAGGGGAAATTTGACTTCGCTTTACCACACCGTTCTCCCCGCTCAGCCCTTCCCGTGCATTCACCGCCTGGCTCTAGGGACGTAGCTCGGTATTGTCCTCATCCACATATTTTTTCACGGAAGCCACTTACAGGAGCTCTCTGTTCTCCATCCGGCAGCAGCAGGCAAGAGGGCTGCTGCCCCGTGGGTGCCCAGGGGTGAAGCCGCTGGCGTGGCTCGGGCAGCCGCTCTGCTCCGGAGCAACATGCTCCGGAGTTGCTGCGGGAGTGGAGATGTTCCGACCCCGGGAACGGCATCACGAGCTTCCTGCGCTGGAGATGCGAGCAAGACAGAGCCCCCTTCCCCCGCGGGGCCACCGCTCCCCCCTTGTTCATCAGCTCGTAGACAATAGCCGGCGCAGCACCGGGGAGTCCCGTGCCCAGCGGGGCTCCCGCACTGCCCCCCGCACCCCTAAGNGCCGGAGCCCGCTCCGCAGCGCTCCGCACCCCCGAGCCCGCCGCACCGGGGCTGCCAGCCGCCGCCTGCGCGCTCCTCCGGCCGCGGCGAAGGAGAGGGAGGGAGAGAGAAAGGGAGGGAGGGAGGGAGGAAAGCAGCATCCTCCCGCCTTCCTCCTCCTCCAGCCCGCGCCCCGGAGGAGGGTTTACCCACCCGCTTTGTGCGGAGCTGTCCTCCCCGCAGCACGGGCGGCGGCGATGGGTGCCGGCTTGGGGCCAC
>VWZI01008852.1:811859-845827 GCA_013396835.1 Psilopogon haemacephalus | reverse complement strand
CCCACCAACCTGTCGGCGCAGGAGGGTGAGCAGAGCCGGCTGCCTGCTCCCAACGTCTACCTGTTGAAGGGGGGAGCTCCCCCAGGCGCTGATGCTCTGCAGGGAGGTGGGCAGCACTCTCAGGGCTGTGCTGCGCCCCAGCTCCTGCCAGCCTGCCTCCTTGGTGAAAGGCCAAAACCCGGGGCTGCCGGCGGGGCAGGCAACTTTGGCCCACAACTTGGGATTGCCGCGGTTTATATCCCAATAAAAGGGCGCTCAGACAGAAACAAGTGCAGAGAAAGAGGGATGAGGAAGAGAGGTTAAGACGCAGCAAGGAGTAGGCAGTGAAAGCAAGGGCAGGTTCAGCGTGGCAGTGCTGGACTCCGAGAGGAAGGACGATCTGAGGTGTGCTGGACAGAGCTGTCTGGGCTTTGGAGCTTTTGCAGAGCCACACCACAGTGAAGCTGGGAAGGAAAAAAGCTGACAGTGAGTCGCACTCAAAATATATTGTCCCTGCAGAGCTCTCCTTGTTAAACACGCACCGCAAGGCTCAGCCGCAGCTGCGACTCCAAGGTACAAAGCCACCTCCACCACTGAGGGTGCAGGGACAGAGGAAGAAGCACAGCTATACTATGCTGTTATGCACAACTGTCACCCCAAAATTCCTCTAGAACATCCTTGGCTTGGAATACTTAACACACACACACACGCACACACACACAAATGTTCTTCAGGGCAAAGGCCCTCAAGGCATGTGTTATTAAATCCAATTTTAACTCTCTGCATTTTGGTATCAGAAAACGACCCAGTTCTTGTTTCCAGAAGAAACTCAGGGGTAATCACTATTTGCTTTATTCCTACAGACCACAACCATCCTGACTTTGGTGAGACAGAAGCATTCACCATGATTTGTTTCTGGACAGCAGAAGGTAGGCTCTCTTTCAAAGCAAAATTTCAGCTTGCTGCGATCTAAGAATGGTCTTTAGAAGCAGTTCAAATGCCAGCAGGGTTCTGCTTTCTTCTGCTGGGATTGGGGCCCTAGGCAAGACCTGATATGCCTCACAAGATCTGAAGACAAACTTTTAAAGAAATAACTGAGCTTCAAAATCAAATCCAACATTTCTTAGAGCAGAGGAGGAAAGGTCCTTAGCATTATTGCAACACTTGGTCTTCTTACAAGAACTTTTCTGTCTACCACAGACTGTAGATAATCAGAGTAACTGTCTTCAGCCCTCAACACCACATCCAAACAGAGGAGACTGGATGATTTCAAAGCATCAAACAAATTCAGAGCATCAACAACCAGGCTTTCGAGTTCTTATTTTCTGAATTCTAAAAGGTATTTTGCTTGAGCTGTGAGGACCATAACTTTTTAGATCTTGTGTGGACAGCTAACATTTTAATTGTCTTCAGCCTGCTCATACATGGATGATAGCAACCAGTACATGTGTGGGGCTGTTCAATCTTTAAAAGTCTGTTTCTGCATTGGAATTCCTTCTTCCATAATCTAAAGCATGATTCAAGAAGACAGCTGTGTGTGCATGCCAGTAGAAAAGGTTTCTTGCTGATTTCAGCATCTAGGGCAAAAGATAGGATGAGAGGAAAATTCACACTGGAAGAGATTTCAGGAGATCACCTAGTCCAACCTCCTACTCAAAGCATGGCCAGCTAAGGAAGACCCCTGTGAGCAACACATGTTGGCCATACTTATATAAACTGAATTTCTGCTTACATCTAAGTTTCCTCCAAGGCACATCCTCCATTCCCAATTTATATGCATCATGTGAACACAACAGTGTTGGCAGGGGAACAAGGAAAAGCTCAGAGGGAGTCCCAAGGCATAGCCGTCCACATGGCTAAAAGCCACAAAGACCTACTCCACCATCTTCCCACTGGAAGGTAGAATTCCCTTGAAAAATATCACCAGGATGACCATGGCCAGGGCTGAGACCAGACACAGGACCTGGCTAACTCAACAACATTGATTACCTAGAAGCTAAGAGCAGAAAATGCCCTAATGTTTGTTCTTCCTTCTTTCCAAACTGACTCAGCTGCTGGCATGAACTGCCTTGGATATAGAACAGCCATGAAACAGAATCAGAGAGACAAGCATATATGGAGAAAGAAATGACTCAGGATTTTAAATGGCTCATATTGAAGAACATTCCAAGATGTGCAGCCTTAAGTAGCACTAACAATAGTCCCAGGCAATGGAAACCATGCTTCTCTTGAGGCCTGTTAATCCATGAGAAACAGCCAATACAAACTTCCCCAGGACCAATATACTTCACTCCACTCAGATGATTTCTGCAAAGACTGCCTTCTGTGCTCAGAGGTCTCCTCTGACACTGCCTGCAGCCTGAAATAGTCTTGAGCACAAGGGCCCTGTTTTGGAAAAGTTTATCCAATAATCTAAAACTCAGATTAAATCCTTCCCCTTGTAGCCACTCCACAGGCCAAGTCCTCCTTACAAAGATGGGGGAAGTGGCCATAATTTGGGTCAGAGAGGAAAGAAAGCTCAAGGACAGGAATTACAAGGGTGTAGCCACATGAATGGTGAGTTGCTAAGAGCAGAATAAGAGACACAGCACCTAAAAAGTACTCCAAATGAGGAGGCCACTGGACGTGCATGTTGTAACCCTTTCCCCCTCTCCAGATGTGCTGATCCAGAACATAACAGCTCATGCAAATCCCTGGCACAGCAGGCACCTGTGCAGCACAGCAAAGTCAGCTTCTAGCTGCCAAATAGCAATAATCAAAATCTCCACCAGTCAAATCCCTCCTGGATTACAGAGTCTTCACCAGACAGATTCCAAAGCTTTGCATGATCTGTGCTCTTTACGGTTTGGCTGAAATAATTAGGGCTGGCTGGCTCACCCCACCAGGGAGGCCCTGTTAGTGACAGAAGCAGTGGAAGTCCTCCTTCATCCCAGCCAGTGCTGAAAGCCAACTGATCCATAAGGGAGAGAAGAACTTCTACCATCTGGATAGTGCATGATGACAGAATGAAAGACACAAAGGCTATCCAGCAGTAGCACAGGATGGCTTTGAACAGCAGAGGATGATGTCAGGGGTAGGAGGCAGAGGCTTTGGTCAGGGAAGAAGGCATAGGCTAGCTCAAGAAATTCACCTTAGCAACATCTTGTTTTGGGGTTTTTTTGATGGGTGGGAGTAGTATTGGCAGTAGCTGGCATTAGCTACCTGGAGTTGTCTTGATCTCTGCTCTGTTAGGAAGGAAAGGTAATCCTCCAACAAGAGCATCAGCCTCTGCAGATACATCCATCAATTTAGCAAGCATAAAAATATGCTGTGGAACTTGTAAGCAATTATCTTTTAATGCATCACCCCATCACAATGCTTTTTGTTTCCTTCTTAAAATATATAACCTCTCCCCCACCCTGCTCTCCTTCACCTGCTGGAACACCTACATGAACTCTAGCATGCTCCAGGATCTAATAACTTTGAGGCAAACCCCTTCTTACAGTGGTGAAGGTTAAAATATGGTTGTGAGCAGATTACTGAAGAACAGTCTCTCAAAATGGAAGTACAGTAGCCTGGGAATAGCTTGCTATTAATTAACTAAGCCTTTCCCTCCCATCACCTTGCTCAACTAACCAGGATAAAACTAGGTTTAGGTGAAGGTCCAGGCTACAGTGCCCTTGAACTGAATGAGATCACAGTCTTAATCTCTACTGTAGCAAAGTAGGAGGATCCATTCTGAAGATGCAGGATGGAGCAAGAGCTTAGGGATGTGCAGCACAGCTCCAGTACATCCAACTCTTTGGTGACAAGTCCATCATCCCACTCAAGACACACTCAGCCTTCAAGGGAGCTGGCTGCAGTTATATTGCAGTGGTTGGAATGGAGGGCTGAGCCAGGGAATGGATGACCTTCCCCAGTGCTGAAAGGCAGAAGGGCAGAGTGCTGAGTAACCTGGTAACTCATGGCTCTCCAGGGACATTAGGCAGCACAAGCCTTCTCCAAGGCTGAAGGCTCATCAGCAGAGGGAGGGTACTGCAGATAGAAAGGTCCTGACCACTTGCATACAGGCACCTGCTTTGGCACGGAGCATGTCCTGTTTTCCCCACACATAAGCTAACCCTGAGCACGGCAGAATGATTTGCACTAGTCCTTTGTGAAGTGACCTTGGCCTCCTGCCCAGCTCTCCTGGTCCTACCTTGTTTTCACTGTCCGTTCCCAAGGGGCCAGCTGCTCTTTCTCCTCACCCATCCGCTCCTTGCAACTGTAGCAGCATCAGAGTCTCTGCTGCCTGGTGCTTTATTAGCCCATCTCCATGGCAACTCGCCTCCAGCTTAACTCCGAGAGACCCCTACCTTGCCTCGGCCATAAATCAGCCATAGCCTGCAGACTGGGTTGGAGATGGGGGTCACCACTCATCCTGCATGCTGCTGGGAGCCTTGCTGCTGCACTCCCAGCCTCCCTACTGGAGCCGCCCCATGCAGGCAGCTGGCATGGCAGAGCTGCTGTTTGCCCTCCGTGGCACCACGTTTGCATTCACCAAAGTCTAAATAGTCATCCAGAGACACAGCATCAAAATGTAGTTTGCAGGCTGATGTTCTTCCTCCGTGGGGCAGGGAGCAGAGTCCTTGGTCACCCCCTCCCAAGCACTGGGCTAAGACAGAAAGGAATCATCTCCCTACCCTCAAAGCCTGCCAGGAGGGAGCAAAGAAGCATCTAAACCGTGGCGCTGTCCTTGGTATCCAGAAACAGCTCGGGAGCAACCTTTCTCCTAGCAGAGTTCAAATTCAAGGCTCCCCTTCAATGTCTCTTCTCATCGGGATTGCCCTTTGGGCACCACCTTACCAACAAACCTGTGGGCTGCTACCACACAGGTGCTGCTGAGTTGAAATAGGTGACTGGTGAGAATCTGCTGGTCCCCACCAGAGTTGATTCTCCTACACACTTTCCCCACGTGGTGCTGGGAGGAGGCTGCAGGGCACGCTGCTCATGTTTTCACCCTCTCAAACACACGTTTTTGCTTCTGAAATTCTCCACCTTTATGCTCACAAAATGGAGAGAGCTTTCTCTTCATATCCCACAATAGACAGTTTGTCAATTCACCCATACATGTCAAGCACCTGGTAATATTTGGGCTAAATCTTGACAACACAAATGCAGTTTACAGAAGCCTGGAAAAGTAATGAAGAAAGGAAATATTGTGTTTAGAAGCTGTTGGGGCATTGCAGGGCTGTACTCATGGGTGGGTGAAGGTGATAGGCTAAGGCGAAGTCATCAAATGGCTCACTTGAGGTCACACAATTCATGACAAAACAGGTCTCATGTGCACCAGTGGAAAAAATATGATCATTTTTCCTCAGCTTTCCACATTCTCTGAGAGGTCCTGACCTATGTACATAATCCCAAAGGATGCTTGAGGCAAAACTTGGTGTTCCTGCAAAACCACATAATGCTTGCTGCTTTACATAAGGGCTCCAGTATACCTGGGACCTTCTCTTAGATGTGCTGAAGGAAATCCAGAAGTGAGCACTGGGATAGCTATACATCTTCATTTTACAGATGCTCAGCATGTATGTCCATGCAACAACTCAGAGAGCTAAAAAACCCTTCTTGTAGGACACTGCAGACCTCTGTGCCTACCTAAGGTCCTGGCAAAACAAAGAGCTGGAGCTTTTTATGACAAAACATGTCCACCCAAATCTCCAGAAGCCAAGTTCAACTGCATGGAGAAGTACCAGAGCTTTTTTAGCAGGGATAGCTACCTGGAAATTAAAAACCTCTATGCTGGCAGTGGAACAAATTCATAAAAGCTAATGGGCCTGAAAGAGACTGTATTTGTCCTGCAGTCCCTTGGCAAGAGCAAAAATAAACCTGGAGAGAAAGACCTGTTCACATACTCTTTCTTCTCTCTTCTGCAGTTACAATAGCAGCATTAGTTCAAAAATACCCCTGTGGAGTCATAAGGCTTTAGATGCCTCAGCATTTCTATTTCAAACCCTGCGCATGCTTGTTGAGCCCAAATATGCTTAACCAATTTAGGCATCTAACACTCATCCAAATGAAGTGTTTAGGAAGGCTGTCTTCAAGAGTCCTACTTGTTTGCTTTTCTGATCCAGGGTCCTCTTGGGTTTGTCTCTGCACCCACAAAGCTGTAAACTCATCTGTTATTCCCAAAGGAAACCAAAAACCTGGATCTTGAAATGGGGCCAAATATGAGGAGGTTGACAGTGAAAATTGCAGGAGTTGACAACACTAGCTGAAGTGTTTGGAGAATGTGTGCCACATAGAATATTCCAGATCTTCCCTCCCCTTCAAACACCTTTCTTGGCTTTCTTTGTCAACTTAAAGGAGATCCTAGCTTAATAAACTGAGCTTAGCTTACAGCTCTACCAAGCATCAATGAGTCTGCTGGCACAAAGATTTTGCTGAGCTTCAGGTGCAAAGGCCTTTAGGAGAATAAAATCCCAAGGTGTCAACTCTAGTGCACTCAGGAACATGCCACACCTGGAGACTGGCTGTGCTTTTATCAAAACAGCAATTTTAGGATCCTCTCCATCAAGCAGAATAGGTAGCCATGAAATACGGTTGTAGATAGAGCCTGTCAGCAGGAGAGCAGAAGTGTCTCAAAGACTTCACCCCAAACCTGCTACTTTAAGAGCTCTAAATGTCACCACACTGCCTGTGCTATGGTCCCTGAAACAATTAATATCTTGTCATGTTTGGTAAACTTTACAAGGACCACAGGAAGCTGAGGGACAGGTAACTGCCTAACACTGAGTGGATCTCATCAGCTCTAATTAGCTGAAACAAAACAGCAGAGGCTCAAGTAATAAGAGCTCTTCATGAATTTATGGTGAGTGGTGGATGCAAGGGACTGGACACTCCAACTACTGGCTCCTGGAGGCACCCACGTGGGAAGCTAAGGCTGGGCCAGAAGCTCAGTAGCTGATGAGAGGAGGAGGTACTGCTCAGAAACATTTTGTGTGTTAGGCATGTGGTAAGGCACAAAAAAAAAGGAGCAGTTCAAAGCCCGAGGGCTGTCTCCCTGTCACTCACACAGCTTCTCATGCATACACCATCTGCACAGCTAGTGCCAGGGGTCCCTTCTATCCCTAACTTCATTAGGATTGATGGTCACCCCCACTCTCAGAAATGCCCTCAGACACGTGCATTGGAAACCACTACACTATCTGCCTGCCAGAACACTGAGGCAGACAGATATTAGGCTACAAGTTCTAGGGCAGGCAGCTGTGACTCCTTCCTGGCACAGTGCTTTGGAGACTCCAGCTGCAGTTGTGACTACAAATGTACCACCAATAGTCAATGCTGTCCCAGGGTTTATCTGCTTCTGGAGGGTTTTCTTAGTGTGAACGTATCAGAGACAAGCAGCAAGAGGAGTTGAGGATAGGGAGACACGAGGCAGAGCAGAGCAGCTATGCACGTGAGGAAGAGCCACAGGGCACAGAGACAGGCAGATGTTCTGTTGCTGCTGTCAGCTGTCTGGCAAGGGGATATGGAGACTCTGGAAATGCAGCCAGCCTCAGCCAAATAGGAAAACACAGGCCTAGGGAATCAAATGACATTCAAGATGAGAAAAGAGATGCCATAACTGCTCCCAAACCAGCAATACCCATAACAGGTCAAACTTCATGGCACACAATGGTCCTAGAGAAAGGGAATCCCTGAAGCTGTTTGGACTCTGATAAGCATTGCAGCTTCTGCTCTGCCCCATGTCCCCAAGCATGCCTTCAGTACTGGGAAATATGAAACAGCAGCTTTTCCTAAGCCTTCTCCCATCCACACCAGCTGAAAGCAGTCAGGAGAAGACAGTCCTACAATGGCTTGGTCAAACACCTACCAAAGATTTATTCCTTCTTGAGGCTCCCTTGTCGCAGGTCCTGGGCTATTCAAGTGGCTCTAAAACAGCAGCCAGCCTGAGCCAGGATCCTGGATCTGAGTTGCAATTAGTGGTGATATACTTCACTTGCAGGGCTGGACATGGTTCCCATATTTTAGAGGGTACCATCTGCAGCATCTGAACATGGAACTTTGCAGGATTTACCAGAGCAAGCTTCACTGTGTTCCAAATTATAGGAGGGGAGAGCATAATAGTTAGCAGGATCCATTCTGCTTTTCCCAGTCCCGCCAGCCCCACCATTAGGAAGGAGAGCTCCTCCTGTGTGGGAGCCACTGCACACACTACCCTCTTGATTTGTAATTAGTGGAATAAGAATGCTCAGTCAGCTGGGAAATCTGCCTGAGTAAATGACATCCTCAAGTGCTTTCTAATCCAAGGAAGGCAGCCTCTCACTTCACTGCTAATGGGCTGCAGTGGGGAGCACCAGAATATCTGCTGTGGACCCACATACATCCAGGAAAAATTCTTTACTTAATTGTCCCCAGGATCCATCCCAGCAGCCTCAGCTGGTAACTTGGGAAAACCTACTAGGTCCTGCCAAGAGTTTGTGTCAGTAATTAAACTACCTCAGTCTCACAGCACTTCTTCTCTCCTCAAGGTATTGTGAGCATATACTGCCTAGGGAATGACCCAGGCAGAGAGGACTCTCCAGCCAAGCAATATGGGAGCTATAGAAAGCTCAGATGCAGGTTCAAGGACAGCTGCGGTGCTATTCCCATGGACAGGACTTTAGAAGTTAAATAAGAGAGGTTATGAGTCGAGACAGAAGCTGCGCAGCACCTGGCAAATCACACACTGGAATATTAACTAAAATAACCCTCTGCCTCATCTCTTTTAAATTCAGATGCACAAGGGAATCCATCAAAGTAATTTATGGTGTGTAGCTGCTGATATGCCAATCAAAGTGAGCCCAGAGTAACAAGTGGGTTAAAAGAGACCTTATTGATAGTTATCTCCACAAACACAGGCTTAATTCCTTCAATCCCAGTTAATCAGGCTACTTTGTTACATTTCTTATACAAAAGGGTAAGTGATCAGTGGGAAGCGTTAGGCATTAGATATGCAACCCCAAGACAGCTTCTCTTGTCTGGAAGGAAGCTGTGGAGGTGGTGTTTAGTAGGGCGCATGTTCTGGAGTAAATCTAAAAGGTTCCCAGCCAGAGGTTTTTCAATAGGACTTCTTTTTTTTTTTTTTTCTTCCCCCTTTCATAAGTGGAAATTTCTTCGCACACAAAGCTCCAAGACACTGATGAAAACCTGACAATTTGTAGATGTGGAGATTGTAATTAGGAAGGCAGAAAGGAAAGGGCGAGCTTTGTTAAATTCCAGGAGCTTACAATCAGCTCTCACAGAGAGAGAGGGAGCAGGCTCGCAGGTTTTGCTAGGAGCAGCAGAGCAGACCGTACTGTGTGGACTGCAGATCTGGAGCCACCCAAGGTGCCAGGAGCTGCGGCAGGGAAAGCACCACTACAGCTGCTTCTCTTCCCACCGTCTGTTTAGCACCACAAGCGTAGATCTTCCTCCCTGTGCCTCATATATTTGCATCCTTTATGTGAAAAGAAAAACACTCTGGCCAGATTGGTAGGGACGTTTTGGCATGGATCACTGTGCTATTGCGTTACTGGAAGCTGTGACATCATGGCAAACTAAGAAGTGTTGAGAGAGTGGGAGATAATGCACAGATCAGGATTAGATCTGGACTCATTCAATATAATAATTACTGAGCTGGAAGAGATCAGAGTTTAAGTTTGACGAGGATCTGAAACAGCAGCTGCCAGTAACAGAATTGAAATAAGCATATATAGGGGAGAAAAAAAAAAAGATCAGGTGAGAGGAAAGCAGAAGCTGTCAGCAAAGGAAAAGATGCTGAAGAGGTTGGCTAGGGGTGAGGAAGAGGAGGTTCAACACTACCTCACCCCGATAGCCCCAGAAGTCCCCTGCTTATCTCTAACTTTTGCCAGGAGGCCAAAGCATCCCCCAGGCAGAAAAGTCCTTGGCACAGCACTATAGGAAAACGAGTCCTGCTAAGTGTGTTACTTCAGCACTCCTAGGACAGAATGATGGAAATTTTGTCCTCTGATAAGATGGGAAACTTTTGCTGACTTTTAGCAAAGGGCCATTTTGGCAACCTGCAAAGATTCATCCAAATTCAAGTCTCTTGCTGCAGGGCATGGTAATAAAGCACAGCCTCGCTTCCTTGCATATCTAGCAAGGCAAGATACTTGCAAAACTTCACCCATCCTAAAGATGAAAATATGGGGCTGCCTTTTTTTATTTGGGGGTGAGGGTTTCTTTGTCAAATTTAAAAGCTACAAAAAGCTTTTAGTGAAGCAGTCTTCAGATGAGAAAGGCTGAGGGACCTGGGGCTTTATAGAAGATGACTGAGAGGAGATCTAATAAATGTATGAGGGCTGGGTGTCAAGAAGGAAGGAACAGACTCTTCTCACTTGGACCCTGTGATAGGACAAAGGGCAATGGATGTAAACTACAGCACTGGAAGTTCCACCTCAACGTGGGGAAGAATCCCTCTACTGTAAGAGTCACAGAGAACTGGAACAGGTTGCCCAGAGAGGTTGTGGAGTCTCCTTCTCTGGAGACTTTCAAGATCTGTCTGAATGCATTCTTCTGTGACCTGTACTAGATTGTATGGTTGTGCTCTGAGAGAGGGGTTGCACTCAGACATCTCCAGAGGTCCCTTCCAATCCCTAACACCCTGTGATCCTCTGATGTCATGGAATCCAGGGAGTGGAATGCAGTAGAAAAGCTTTTGCTGTGCAGCAGGGTAAGTGGATGAAGCTGCAACCTCTCCAGGACGGAGATATCCTCAGAGAGCCCAACTAACTGCCCTTGGAGAGGCACAGACACTCCTCTATGAAGCTGTAAAGCAAAAGTGCAAACTCCCCTTCCCTGCCCTGACAATGGCAGCATTTCCAGTTTTGCTATGTCTGTCTTAAAGCTGCTAAACATTAAAAAAAAACATTCTTGACTCTAGATTGTGTTGTTGAGGATTGTAACTACATGGTGATGCAGATACAATGGTGATTATGTCTATAAGGTAATTGGTTATATCTGCATATCTAATGGTGATTATGTCTATAAGGTGATGTTTCAGCTGGCCTGCCCTGGAATTGCTAACAGAATGACCTCGCTACTAATTAATCAGCCTCTCTCCTGGGCATTTCTCAAATCCCCTGAATTCAGACCACATGACCAGGCACGTTTTCCAGTAAGAACTGTCACCTTTCTTTTTTCTTTCATACCTCTGCGCTCCCCACACATGCTCTGCAGAACTGTTCTTGAGTCAACCCAAGCACCTATCCACCAGGAAAATGATCAGATCGCATTGGTTGAAGTCCATATTTGCCTTACTCATCATCATTCCTGATAGAGTGCAGCCAACATCAGTATTAACAGAAGCAGAAAAGCAGAGGACAAAGAGACAAGTATTTGCCACACTGCTACAGTGATCTGGACCCCACTCAGCCCTCAAGCAACCTTTCTGAATGCCCTTCAGACAGCAAGGGCATATGCACATACTGAATGTGCACTGCAGGAAGGTCAGACAAGAGGCAGTTCAGTGGCTGACAGCTCTACCTGTCAAGCCAGGGATGTTAAGACAGACTGGGAAAGTAGGAACAACTGAAACATGTCCTGATTTCTTCTGGGACAGAGTTAAGTCAAAGATTTTTTGTTTTCCCATGCTTTACAGGTGCACAAGGAGATGGGAAGGAGCATGACCAGGACAGCTGATTTGAACCAGCCAAAGGAATATTCCTTACCATTTGACCATATGTGACCACATGACCATAGGAGATTCTCCACTTTTGCACTCATCAGACCCCACCTGGAGTACTGTGTGCAGTTCTGGAGCCCCCAACACTAGAAGAACATGGAACTGATGGAGCCAGTCCAGAGGAGGACCATGAAGATGCTCAGAGGGCTGCAGCAGCTCTGCTATGAGGACAGGCTACAAGAGTTGGGGTTCTTCAGCCTGGAGAAGAAAAGAATTTGAGGAGACCTTATAGCAGCCTTCCAGTATCTGAAAGGGGCCTACAGGAGGGCTGGGGAGGGACTATTTACAAGGTCCTGTAATGACAGGATGAGGAGGAATGGGTTTAAACTCAAAGAAGGGAGATGAGATTTAAATGGGATGTTAGGAGGAAGTTCTTGGCAGCGAGGGTGGTGAGACACTGGCACAGGTTGCCCAGGGAGGTTGTGGCTGCTCCCTCCCTGGAAGTGTTCAAGGCAAGGTTGGATGAGGCCTTGAATGACCTGTTCTAGTGGGAGATGTGCCTGCCTATGGCAGGGGGTTGGAACTGACTGAGCTTTGAGGTCCCTCCCAACCTAAACCATTCTATGATCCTTTCTATGACATTGTGCTCAGTGTATAAACTAGCAGGGGCTGGCCATGGCTTGGGGATTTTGTTGAGCATCAGTCATTGAGTGGTGAGCAATTGTATTATGCATCATTTGTTTTGTACCTTCTATTATTATTATTGTTATGGTTTTTCCTTCTTGTTTGTCTCCTACTAAACTGTATTTATCTCACAACTTTTACTCTTTCCTTGTCCCCTGCCCATTTCTCTCTGTCCTCTTGCAGAGGACAAGTAAGCAAGTGGTTGTATGGTCCTCAATTGCCAGCCAAGGCTAAACCATGACACAAGGCCAAGTTGGTCAAATCCTGGGCAGAAGACAAAGTACCCCCAAAGTATATAGGGAGTGTACCAAAGTCCATAAACACTGCTGCAGCCACAAGTGTCTTCTGCCAGCAGCCTGTGAAGCCTCTCCAGAAGCAATACCCACAAAGCTGTTGCAGAATCAGGCACTCAAATCAGGAGTGCCAGGATTCCGTGCAGCCCTGATGCCCTCGCATACAGATACAAGAGCAGCAAATTATGATACAGTTTAATTATATAATCCTATTACTTCACTACAGGACTTCCAGCTCTTTAAGCCAGCCAGATGCATCTATCCAAGACTGAATTAGCACAATGAAGTAGCTGCAGTTCCTGCTTACAGGGAACTGCTATTTTTTGCAGATAGTGAGGGACAAATAGCAGCCATAGAGCTGCAGAAATATAGAAGGTGCTCATCTTATGAGGGCAGATGTGGGAGCGGGTAGTACCTCTGGCTCTTACAGAGTACCAACAGAGCCACTCAAACCTATCTTTCCATAGGGAGCCATTAATGTTTTTTCCCCTGAGGTACAGGAGATCTCCTGCCAGGCACCCACTACTGTTGCTCAGGAGCAGATGCACTGCAGAGAGCCCTATGGGTTTGAGCATTCCAAAACCAAGGCCCTAGATATCTTCATCTTGACAGCCAAAAGCCTTCACTGCTTTCCCACTTTGAGGTCTGCATGTCAATTCTCACAAGTTTAAAGACAGGATAAAAATAACCTGTCTCCCAGTAGTGGTGGTGTGAAATTAAATTCATTACCGTGTGTGAAGCAGTCTGATACAATAGTGATGACTCTGACTGTGCAGCAAAGAAGGAGATCCTACCATAGGCAAAAGCAGAAAACCTAAGAGCAACACTAAATGCAAGCCCTGGGAGTCCTGTGCACTCAATGAGGCAGAAGTGCTTCAGAGAAGATCCAGGGGGGTCAGCTAATTGGGCTGTATTAATGCATGTGCACAGCAAGGGGTGGGGTAAGGTAAAAGAGGCAGATTCAGTTTTCATCTCCCAGCTCCTAAAAGGCCTCCTGTTCAGGCTTCTCTGCCTGAACATTGCAGCAACTTCAGCACGCTTAGTCCAGAGGAACTTGGTAAAGAGCGGAAAGCTAAAAATGAAGCTAGAAACAAAGCAAACTTAAGAGGAAAAAGCTGGGCCCAAGAGACTAATGAAATCAAGGTAGCAGGTTTGCAAAAATATTTGGCTGCTTACAGGGGAGGGTGACTTCTTGTAAAGGCTGGTCTAGGAGCTAGCACTTCACTTACTCTAAAAGTCACAGCTGTATAAAAGAAAAGCATATGTGGAGTGTAGAGGTCAGGGGAAAAGGAAGGTGGGCAAGTAGAAAGGTTTGCATCTCTTGGTGGCACATCGTACATATGAAAGCAGGGCTGCCAAAGTGACTCCAGGCACCCTAAAAGCCATGCAAAGCACACTTGAGCAAACATTGATGACAGCTTTTATGATTCTTACTACCCTTGAGGTCTCACCATAAACTCTGGGGAGTAACATTCAGCTGTCTGATGCCTTTGCCTGGCTTGTCTTTTGCCGACGTGACTTTGAGCCTCGCAGATCAGCAGCCAGCTGTCCCTGTCCTCCGGATCACGGCAAACACATCTGGAGCAGCTGCAGATGGCAAACTGCTGTTGGCCAAGAAAGGAGTCATCATGTGATTTACTGCCTTCCATGTGATGTTTTTAATTGGAAGTGGAAGACAGCCACACTTGCAGTCACCTATGCAGGCATCTGTTTAAGCTCTCTGCTGGAAACAGCACTTCTGTGCCTGCACCAGGATAGCCTGTGGTCCACTTGCAACTTTTGGTTTCTTCAGCAAGTTCATTCTTTCCCATATAAGCCTCCCGGCAGGCAGAGTCAGGCTGCTTTCCATCTCCTTTTTTTTTTTTTTTTTTTCTTCTTTTTTTTTAAAGCCAACAACTTTGACTTTAAAAATGTAAAATTAAGCTGCTGGAAAACTGCATTTTCCCCCAAGGTCCTACATTTCCACTTTAAGCTCTGTACCTGCCAGAACAGCAGTAAGAAAGATGAATTTTTCAGAGGAAACAGAACAATCTCTCTCAGTTTTTTTCTCCTTTTTATCCTTCTATCTTCACCTGAGTGACAAAGAACTCAGAATTTTTGAACAAGTATCTACTGCTTCAGTCACTTTCTTCACTTCCATTTTACCAACTAGAAAAGCAATGAGAGGCTTCCATCACATTGAGGAAGGTGAAAAGCAATAACTCTTGCTATTAGAATATTAAAAAAAAAAAATAAAACCAGAACAAAAGAGCTTTGTCAGATGGAAAAAGATGAGAAAATTTAGAGAAAGTGAAGGCTATTTCTCATCAATCCACTGACTTGAATGAGCTGAAGCTAAAGTTAAAGCTAAACTTGCTGCTAAAGTTACTTTTAAACCTATGGAACAGTTTTCAAAGCAGAGCTTTGTGATCAATAGTAAAGAGAAAAAGTAAAGCTGCCCTCACCCCTTCACAGGCAAGCCTCACTGCCAGCACCAGGCAGTGCTCTGCACTGATTGCTGCATGGCAAGGAACAGAACCCGATCTGGTCCTGGCCGTGACGACAGGGCCAAGGAACATTACCCCAAGCCTCAAGAGATGTTTTACAGTGGGGTTAAACATCTGTGAAAATTACTCAGCTATTGGGAGATTATAGCCTGCTGAGGGAAGGAAAACCACATCTGGGGTGGCATTGGGCTCTGCAGATCAGGACCTCTCACTAAAAGGGACTGTTGTCCTTTGGCAATGACTAGCAGCAGAATAACCTGTTTCAGGAGACCTAGAAAGATGTAACCATAAAAAAGGAGGTTACTGAGGGATTCCCTCAGCTATTGACACACCAAGGTACTTGGCAAGATGCTTGCTCTGGAAACTGCAGAGATACAGACGCTGTGCAAGCTTCCTCTGGGGCTTTTAAGAAGTGTCTGACTCAAATGGAAATCGATGCGAGGCTGTAGCCAACCACTCTGGAGAGAAGAAAGCTCTACCCAGAGCCAAGCCCAGGCCAGCCTCCCTGTGCTGCAATGGGGCCAGGGGACAGCATTTCAGGGTCCTGTCTAACTGCTGGTGAGGGAGCAGCATGCCAAGGGAGGCCCAGGGGCTTGCACCACTTTTCCAAGAGCTTGTCTTCACCACAGCAGTGAATTTCCCTCCACTGTGTACTTCCCTTCTGCCCTTCCTTTTTATTTTCTCAGGCTCTACACAGCCCTTGCTGGTCACAATCTCATCCCAGTGCCTGAGACAGGACTGTGCCTTGGTCCCTGGACAGCCTGTGGCCGGCAAGGTGCAGCAGAACCTCCTGGGCATCACTGCACGGATCAAGCAGCCTTTGGGAAGTTTGTTTTACCCTAACCAGCTGCTTCTCTCTCAGACAAGGCTGGAAGGGGGAATCACTCATCGTGCAAGGAGGGTTCCTTAGACCGCAGCTGTATCGGGAGCTATGGCAGCTAGAGAGAAGCTCGAAGGTCCTGCTGCAGAGTGACTCTGCTGTGAGGCAGATTTCCAGCGATGAGGTTCTGCTCCTTTCTGTGCCTACACCCACTGCAGGTAGCTCAGGGCGAGAGGTGTTGCTGGCATCAACAGCATTTTCCTGCCAGCTTGCCCGAGGAAGGCGCCTGGAGGGAGGCTGGATGAAGCCAGCGGAGGAGCTCACGAACATCTCGGGCGAATCAGACGCTGCTCGTCTCTACTGCTGGGGTCAGACCTCTCTGCCCTCTCAGAAAAAAACCAAACCAAACCAAACCAAACCCAGCCACATAGTGCGGCTGCAGCTGTCCGGCGCCGGCAGCGAGGGCAGAGCGGGGCCCGGGCCCGGGCCCGTTCCGCGGCCTCTGCCGCCCTCTGCAGCCAGGAGGGGGAAGCGCTGCGGCCGGCACAGGGGCCGTGGGTGCACCCACTGCGGGCGGGCCCGGGCGGGCGGTGCTAACACTCCTGCCCAACAACGACAGGCACTCGAAGCGGCAGCGAGACCTCGGTGCTCTCCCTCCGACCTGCGAGGGCTGCAGCACGCAGAGAACCGCACCCCAGCCAGGGCACAAAACCCTCGCAATGTTTTCGGGCCACGACACCTGTTAGGCAGAAGCTCTGCACCTCCATTGGTGATCACACGGCCGGGTGAGCCCTGCGGAGCAGAAGCGATCTGGGTGCACGGAGGCACAGCTTGGTTTATTTATGCATACCTATTCCTGCAGAGATGTGATCAAAAGCAGGCAGGGAGCTCCCTGGGAATTTCTGCGCAAGACCAGCGCCTGGCTCCTGAGGAAGGAGGCTGAGTCAAGGGCCACTTTCTGCACCCCAGAGAAAGAAAAGCTCTGTCGTTAGGCAGACACAGTCCTGTCTTCTCAGAGAGGCTTTTTCTCTCCCTCACTTGCCCCTTACAAAGCACTTCTATCAGCCTTTAACACATGGTTCCCAGACTGTCTTTGCTCGGCTCACTTGCTAAGAAGAGCTGTAAAGCAATCAGTGTCACCTGCAGACATGTGCCACAGCCATTCAGGTCAACCTGGTTTTTCTTCTGGTAAGTGAGCACGTCCACAGGAGACCTATGCTTTCCCAGATGAACTTCCATTTTAAACTGAAGCTCATTCAAGCATTTGTATCCCAGTGATGCATGAAAGTGTCCCTCAGCAGGTAAAGTGACTGTAAGATGGCATTTTTTGTGTATCCTGTCCTTTTTTCCCCCTTTTTTTTTTTTATTTTATTTTTTTAAATCCCACTCACAAGCTGAGTTATGGATAGTTCCTTCTTTAAGTTACTGATTTTCAGTACAGTTAGAGTTTGAGCTACAAGCTCTGCTCCCTCAGATAATTAACATACCCAGCCAGGACAAGGAACAAAGCCAGCAACTGCAGATCTGCAGAAGTTTTCTGCCTACACAACAGTCCCAGATGGACATCTGAAAAATGAAGGGTTTTGATTTTGAGGGAGAAGGAAAATTCAGTCTCCTTGCACCTGTGCTAACTCTCCACAGACAGTGGGCAGCACCTCTAACCCTGACTCTGCTGGAAGGAAGAGCTCCAGCACAACCAAGCTTCATCCCTACATCTCTCAACCATGCCCAGAAACTAGCTCAGGACTAAGCATTTGCTTGTTACCACAGACGCGTGATGGGCTCACTGCAACAGGCTCCTGGTTCTCCTTCAAACTCTCCTTGCAGAGCCATTGGAAGATAAATCAGTACTGCCCTCAGGATAGCCCTGCCACCAGCCCACCGTGGTTCTATCTCTGTGTTTGCACCCACCATAAGCCACAGAGGAAAAGACCCTCTCTGAAACCCTGCACTTGCTCTGCTGTAGGCTCTGAAGCAGGCCCATGAAAACCATGGGCTTTGATTATCTTTATTGTCCCATCAGAACTCCTTGGCTACTCACGGCTCGTGGACAAGCAGGTTGAAAAACCTTGGTTTGGTCTCCAAGAGTGTCAGCTTATAAGAACTGCTCAGACAAAATGTGACATAACAGGGTATCTGTTTCTTCAACAGATCTGCTTCCCTGCATTTGTTTGAAGTCTGACCTGATTATTCTTGCAATTGTATTTTTAATGCTCATCAGGTATCCTCAGAGAAATGGGTAGTCACTTTTTTTTTAGATCATGCATATGCAATTAGGCAAACAAAATATAGCTCTCGTCTGTCCTGTTCTTCCCCTCCACAGCAAAAGGCACATCCTTTGCAATTGCTCCAATGAAAGCAGTAGCTGTTCAGATGGGATGGAACACCAGTGCCTGATCTGCCTTGGGCACAGGCACTAGCAGTGCCATCTGTCTTCGTCACAGGGATGAATGCTATCCTCATGCTGGGATAAACCAAAGAAAGTTGTTTGCCTGTCACCCTGTGCAGTTGTCCTACTCAGATTAGCAGTTCATGCACACGGTGCCTTTCTCTAGTATTTTAAGCTGGCAAGTTCAGCTCCATGGGTACTTTTATTCCTGGTTTATACCATCTATTTATCTACCTGGACAAGAGAGGCACAGGGAGTGTTACTCACAGTACTTTTCAGTAGTGACCTTGCCACCTATGTGTTACTTAAAGGAGAGGGGCACTAATTCAGCAGGTTATGCAGCATCAGTTCAGAACTTTGTGGCTGGTAAGACACCACACATGCCTTATCCCCACCCTCAGTGACACAACTTTAGTACTGGCAGAGTGAGGGAAAATGGAAGAGCTGCTGAAGAGGCAATTGCTTGCAAAAGCCCAGCCAGGTCAGCCCACAGTGTGACCCTGGGACATCATCTTCAACCTGTGAGTGCACTCCAAACCCCTCTGATCTCTGAGGTTTGGCATGTCATGCAGCTCTGGGGCACACAGTCAGATCCACAGGCAGTCCCTGACATCAGGAAATGCCATCTCATCCAAGTGCCTGATCAGCTCGCTCCTCAGTCTCAGTGAGCTCTGGTCAAGGCTTCATCTCTCAGCCTTGCTGTCAAGTGGCTGCTCACAGATTAATATCTCCTCTCAATTCCTGCATCAGTGCTCCCAGCATTCCCTTTGCTGCTATTAAGCCTCCCAGCCAGGCAGGGCTGGTATCAAGGTCAGCAAGCCTGAAGTGCAGGGGAACTCCAGACACCAGTCTCAGCAGCAGGAAGCCACAGAAGCTCCCTTCCAGGCCTGAGTTAAAGGCAGAAAGCTTGAGTTGCTGAGGAGTGCTGCCACAAGCAGAAACCATGGACACATAAATCATCAGGAGGGGGCAGAGGACTAACCACCATTTCATCAGTTAATTACAACTGTTAATCATATTTTCATTAACCTGAAATTAAACTGCCAGCATTCTCCTTATTTCCATGTCCTATTTCTCAGATAGCAGTTTTCTATCAGCTGGGCTCGTGCTGCCCCTTGCAGCATGCACCTGGCCAGCCACCTATGTACAGCAACTTCCAGACCCTGCTGTCTTACCTCCTTTCTGCATCCAAACACACTCCTTTCCCAGACCTCAGCAGGCACATGTACTCTCTTTGCTATGCAGGTGACATGTTTAACCCCCTTGTTCTCTCCCAACCCTGCTTCAGGAAACCTCCTAACCCTGCAAGCTCCATACTCCTGGATGTCAGACAAGCTAACATAGCGATCACTTTCCTATTACATAAATAGATTTAGGAACAAGTTCTTTACTATAAAGCTGGTGGAGCACAGGTTGTCCAGGGAGGTGGTTGAGGTCCCTTTGCTGGAGATATTCAAGATGAGGCTTGATGAGGTCCTGGGAGACCTGGGCTAGTGGTGATGTCTCTGCTGACTGCAGGGGGGCCCCAGTAGATGACCTCTAGAGGTCCCTCCCAGCCTGAACCATTCTAAGATTCTATGAAATATATAAACCTGAGTTTTCACTGTTTTTTTGGGTTTTTTTGTACATGGCCTGCTTCAAAACATTTGGAGCTCTCTCTGTGCACCTCTAAACAGAGCTGCTCATGTCAGGTAACCCATGGGACAGAGAAAGAGGGACAGGACAGGAGGCAGATGCAAGGGCTCTTCTGCGCTCTGCCAAAGATGGAAAGCGTAGTTAAAAGCTCATGAGTAATCTTACAAGTCAGACCTTCCTCCCCCAGGGCTAGAGGAGTGGGCTGCAAAGCCCCTGTCCTGCTGTTCAGTGCCCCTTATGCAGCCACAGCAGCTGCCGGGAGCAGCTCTACATGCTCTGACTCTCTTACTGCTCCCTTGTCGTCTTCCATTCATGGCTATCCGAGAAGAGAAGGAATGTTGATTAATGCCAATTGAAGACTTCGAGTGCTACACCTTCCCCCAGGGCACAGAGAAATAATGAGCAGCGTGGCATCTGAGGTCCCCTTTGCCTAGGCTCTTACAGCACTGCGCCTCAGA
Source organism: Psilopogon haemacephalus (assembly GCA_013396835.1). Lineage (NCBI taxonomy): Eukaryota > Metazoa > Chordata > Aves > Piciformes > Megalaimidae > Psilopogon > Psilopogon haemacephalus. The sequence continues at coordinate 825,454 of VWZI01008852.1, read as the reverse complement.
CCTGCCTGAGGGGACAACGCACCTCTGGGGTGAGAAGGTGAATCAGCATCCCCATGCCTTAACTCCTCTCCCTTCCCTGCCCCAGCACTTAGCCCCAGGCCAGGAAAACCCTCTCTTCCAGGCTGAGGTATCACATCCCTTGTATCTCTCTGCTCTGTGGAAAGCAGCCCCTGAGCAGAGCCCAGACTCTGTGTGCTAAGCACAACTTAGGAACGTTTAGACTAGATACATTCTATTATGTAAACTAGGAATCATTAACTGTGTAAACAATAAGAAATTGTAACTGTGGGCTTGAGAAAGAGGAAGTTCAGAAGAGCCAGCTGATTTAGACTGACTCTGTGGTCTTGTCAACCACATCAGCCTCCAGAGCACGCGAAAAGAAGTTGGGCTGAAGGCCATAGGGAGGAAGAGGATGGACAACCCAAACGACCACCAGGGGACACCCCCGGAATATAATGAGCGTGTGTGCAGGCGATTTACATAAGTAATGAATTCCATGGCCTAATATGAATATGCTAATTACACTTTAGGAAAATGATGAGTATGTATGAGATGTAAGCTCTGAATTTCACTGGTTTTGGTACACTCAGGTGGAGCAATCCCCTGTGTGGCTGGTGCTGAAATAAAGGAATGCTGCTTCCTAATACCTCCTTGGGCTTAGGGAGTTTTCTTGCTGTACTGGGGAACAATTTTTGGTGACCTGGGTGGGACAGATCCTGGGGTCGTGGAACAAGACCAAGCCAGTCTACCAAGGTCACTACTAATCTGCTCTAGGTGAGTAGGAAGTGGTAGGAAGGAAGTGGTCAAAGCAAAGTGGTCAAAGCCAAGCCCTAGAAGAAGCAGTGCAGCTCTTCATCATCCCCAGAGCTGTCCTAGGCTTCTTAAATACGGATGTTGCACCTCTTCATCCATTTGCTTAATGCTCTTACCCACTCCTAACATCTAAAGGTGAACTCAACTCTTTACTCTCTCCACTACTGTGGGACTGAAACGAGGTCAGAAAAACAGCCAGGAAAGAGAGGAGAGCTTGGTTATAAGCCATGACCATGGGCTCCAAGTTCTGCAGTAGCTTTTACCTCCCTCTCCTCTCTCCCACCCTCCGGGAACCTCAGATGTGCTAAGCAGCCTGTAAAGGTGTTAATGGGGAATGTATCACCTTTGTCACAATTGCGGTGCAAGGTAGCATGCAGCTCAGAAACGAGATATAAAGTGTACTTACTCTCCCGGTGTGAAAACTGCTGGGTTAAGTATAAGAGAGGCTTGCTGGCTCCAGGAAACATAGCTGATCTCTTCATCTGATGGCAGAGTGCTTGCTTTGCCAAAAAGCCCTCAATCCCCGTGGAGCAGGCAATTTCTCATGTGTTAAATGTGTATATACATTACCAGGTACGATAAAGGTGCATAAATTGCCTTCATTATAGATATTTTCATGGAAAGTGTCACAACACAATGTCTCACCAGCCAAGCCAAGCCAAGCCCAGCAGCTTTCTTTTTTTTTGTTTTGTTTTGTTTTGTTTTGTTCAGTGAAGTTCTTGCTTGGGCCCAAGTAACCCTGGCTTCTGCAGACAGAAAGCTGAATGAAGAAGGTGTGCTGAAAAGAAGGGTCAAGAAACCTTCAGCTTGCCTGATGGCATCAAGCTGAGACACAACAAACAGGATAGAGAATTGCCACTGATCAGGACCTGCTTCTGTGGCAGCCCTGAGAGTTAGCATCTCCCTTCCAGTTAGAGCTTTAGCTACAAGCTTCCTCTCCTCTTTGTGCTTACCTAACCTCCTTAGGTTCCAGAGGCTTGGAGTATGGGGATAAGGTGCATTTGTAATACAGCATCATATCATGAGCTACTTGGAATTTACTCTAGATATTCCATGGCAACATTTGTAATACCTTGGGCTTCAGTTCAACATAGAACATCCTTATTAGCTACCAGCGAGCAAAACTTAAATGCCAAAGAAACACTCCCCTGAGCCACAGACCTGCTCTCCCAGCTAAGAAACTCCCACACCTTACACCCATGTTAGGAGACTGCAGGTCCTCACCATTGTTAGAAATGAAACTTCAAATGCTAAACCTTCTAAATTCAGGAATAAACTGAGTTAGTTTAGCCATGATGGAGGAAAGGGGGAAGGATTGACCTTCAGAGTTCAAAATTAGCCAAGAAAAAAAAAAAAGTCACAAACCAAACATTTGTAATGGTAAGGGTGATTATATATTGCATTCACTGCAACTGCACTGCTTATCTAGCTGGTTGAATAGGAGCAGAGGTCTACAAATCAAAATACAATCCTTCTAACAAGCTGGCCTTGCCAAACACCTAATCTGCCTTCACCCAGCTAAAGTTATTTGGCTTACCAGCTGAGGATTGTTAAGCAGGTGAGACTTCAGGACACCCTAGATGAAACAACTTACCAGTTTTCCCCTTCAGATTCCAAGATGATCTCAAACCTTCCTGAACTCTCATCAAAAGTGGAGGCACTATAAACCACTTCTTGTACCAGAGTAGGTAACTGCCAACCACATAAGAACGCATCATTCACCTTAAAAAAGTCAGCATTAATATTTACTAACTGAATGCAAATTGTATAACAGCTCTTATCCGTGCTGCTTATCTGTGCCAGGTTTAAGAGCAGCCCAATAAAGGCATGTCAGCAAGGATGCCTTTTTTTTTTTTTTTTTAATGGGTGCCAAGGGATCTTGTTGCAAGTGAAGATCTTTGAGAAAGAGCAAGAAGATTCATTGCATTAAGTGGATGGTATAAAACTAGGTTAGACAGGACTGCTGGCCATGGGAATTTGCCAGTCACCTGGAGAGAAGTATCTTTTAGGGGGGGGAAAAAAAAAAAAAAGCAAACCAACAAAAAGCAAAACACCAATCAATCCTTAGTATTATGCATAAGATCACAGTCCTTTACCATCCTGGTTTTCCTCCTCAGCTGTGAGCCCCAGCTGGATGGATGGCACTCTCAGCTCTCTGTATGCATTATCCTAGCTGGATCAGAGCATACCACAAGAAAAGGCATCAGGCTGTCAAGCCTCCTAACTGCCCTGCCACACTTCACATCTTCACGGCTTTAGAATCATAGAATCAGTCAGGGTTGGAAGGGACCACAAGGATCATCTAGTTTCAACCCCCTTGCCATGCCCAGGGACACCCTACCCTAGATTAGACATCCCCTTCCTTTGCAGTATGCTAAACTAATCCAGGTCCTTGTGAAGACCACAAAGAGTAGTGGTTGCTAATGCATCCCAGCCCTTTTCCAAGAGAAAAGGGCCACAGACAGGGTTTGCCACCTTTCTTAGGTCCATGGTAATTTTATACCACTTGATTTTATTACCTAGCACTGTGACACAGAGCAGTGCAGCCTGGAACACCGTGCTCAAATTTGCAGCAGTGTTTAGGAGACTGTAGACTTATCTGCCAGGAGAACTGAAAAGCAACAGAGGCTTATTAGCCTTGTTTCTTCAGGCTGAAAGAAGTGCTTTGAAGACACAGGCAACAAAGGGGGAAGTTTCAATTCACCTGAAGCAGTTTGTTAAAAATAGCTACTCTGCCCCCCTCACAGGCTCATGCTGGCTTGTTAAAGGAAAGATTATACATACAGCTTCCTTTGCTTACCTCACTACATTTCTGGTCAGCAGCTGCAGCACATATACAGACATGGACAGCATGCACAGCACCCTGCAGCCATGCCTGGTGAAGTAGGAGATCAGCTCAACAGGCAAAACCTGAAGCATTTGTGATGGGGCCACGACTGAGCAGGTCCCCTTAACACTTTGCAGAGGAATCGCAAAACTCAGCAACTCACTGCAAAACAAAGAAGGGCAAAATAAAAGGCAGAAGCATTAAACTACCTCGTTAGAGCAGGGGATTAAAAAAAAAATAAAACAAAAAAACCAAAACAAACCAACAAAACAAAACAAACAGGATCTACAGTGCCTAAGACCCCAGCCTCTGAGGGTGCCTGATTACACTGCTAACATTGGGTCCCTCACTAAGATCCAGAGCACTCTGCCTCACAGCTCTGCTGCAAGGATGAACCAAGTCCAATCTGTGAGACCTCCCACGGAAACACAGCACCTACCAATCAGTAAATATGCTGATTGTGATCTGCAGGTGATTAATTGCAGATGATTTTACTGCAGTCTGGGGGGTGGATGCAGGGGGCTCCCTACAGTATCACAGGTGAGCATGGTTTGCTGCTGGAGCCTGCTGAGGAGATGGATGCTGTCAGCAGTATCAAAACTGCTGCTCCCAGGCTCAGATTTTGCTCCTGCTCAGGCTGTGAGTGCCCTGGGTGAACACAGCACTTTGCTAAGATAATCAGTGCTTAGAATAATTCCTCAGCAAACACCCCACCTGGAGAGCCAAGCACTCCTCTGTAATGCCCTGTTTCTGAAACAAGATGTTTTTGCAGGAGGGTTTTTAAGCCACCTAGTCTCCTACAGATCACCAGTGAGAGATGATGCTTGGGCTAATGCTCGACTACATCTCCTAGGGCAAAGGCCAGGGAGAAATACTGCAGGAGAGGAGAGTGGGAGGGAGAGGAATTCCCTGAGCAGAAATTATTTTGAGCAGAGAAAGCTGCAGAGCAGTGTGGAGTGAGGCAGAAGAAATGCCAGAGAGGGAGGTGGCTATGCTAGAGGAGACAAAAGAACAGAGGAGAGTGAAGGCTCAAAAGGCTTCTGTGGGCAGGATGAGGTGGCAAGGTAGAATGCTTCTTATTGGGGCTTTGCATAGGATCCTTGTTAGGAGCTGCCTGGGCTCAGCAGTGCTTCCCCCTGCAAAGGGATTCCCTCTGCCACCCGCTATTGGTCCTGGCTCAGTGACAAGCTGCTGGAGTGGATTTCTCTTCCCTGCATGTGTGGCAGAGGTATTGGAAAACAACAGCATCATCCCCCTCCAATGCCCTCCAGAGAAGTGGGAGATTCTTTCCTCTGCCAGGCTCACCAGGGCAGAGCACTCACACAAAACAAGAATACCTCTCTTTGAGGAAACCCATGGAGGTTTGTGCTCAGCCTGTCTGCAAGACACAGGAGGAAAGGCTGCTGTGCCAGCAGAGCACTGGGGAGGGGATTCTAAGGTTCAGTACCTGATGAGAGCCAACACATCTCCATCTGCTGCTGGCACAGAGACACTCCCTCAATCCCACAGCTGTGCTAGGGTCCTACCTGTCCACACAGAAGCAGACACCCAGACAACCAGCTAGTTTTCCAAAGCTGTTGAGATTCTGTGAGGCCAATTGCAGGGTCAGAGCAGTCCCAAGTACAAATACGGGCTGGACAATGAGTAGATTGAGAGGAGGACTTGGGGGTGTTGGTGGATGAAAAGCTCAACATGAGCTAGCAATGTGTACTTGCAGCCCAGAAAGCCAACTATGTCCCCAGCTCCATCAAAAGAGGTGATTCCCTCTGCCTCTAACCAGTTCTGGTGAGCCCCCAGCCTGGAGTACTATGTTCTGCTCTGGGACCCCCACATGAGGAACACATGGACATGTTGCTGTAAGTCCAGAGAAGGGCCACAAAGATGATCAGAGCATTGGAGTAATTTTCCTACAAAGATGGGCTGAGACAGTGAAGAGAAGGACCTAAAGGAGGCCTACAAGAAACCCAGAGAGCCACTTTCTGCAGGGGCAGATAGTGGCAGGACAAGGGGTAGTAGCTTTAAGCTGAAAGAGGGCAAAATTTAGATTAGATGCAAGGAAGAAATTCTTCACTGTGAGGGTAGTGAGGGTCAGGAACAGCTTCCCCCGATGCCCCCTCCTGGAGGGGCTCAAGGCCAGGTTAGATGGGGCTTTGAGCAAGACGAGTGAGAAGAAAAGTGGTTAACCCCTCTCTCTCCCCTGTCCCTGAGAGCCAGGCTACAGATTAGCTTGGTTTGCTTCCACCACAGCAACATCGTTATTCAGCTCGGCAGCACAAGGTGGAGCGAGCGAGTGAGAGGAGAGTGCCTGCTCTTGGTGTTTTTGAAATCTATCAAGCATCTCCCCGCTCTGCCCATCGCAAACCCCTCCCCAGCCGTCCCCGCCGCAGCATCCCGCGTTGCCATGTCAACAGAGACTGTCGTGAGGGAACGCTCTGCTCTGCTTTCCTGGGAACCGAGGGCTGGAGCCGAGGGATGTCCATGTGCCCAGCTGATGCTGACCCCTAACCAGGGCGCTTTGGGGGTAATTCTTCCCCAGAGCTTGAGGTGCTGTGGGTGGATTTACCCCTTAGCAGCCTTTTAAAGATGTCATCCTCAGCGATTAACTTAATCGGGACACCTTGGCATGAAAGGCAGCCTTCTCCTGACCCCTGTGCTTCCACTGTGCATTAGGTACAACAAAACAAACATCTCTCCCACCCCCCACCGTGCCTGGCCACCTTCCTGCCCTCTCTGCAGGGGAGTGTGCAGGACTGAGCGAACGTGTATGTTGGGGCAGGCTGGAGGGGCCCTCCACCTGCTGATTTCTGCACTCTTCTCCCCTCCTCAGCAGGAGTGGGGAGCAGAGACACCACAGAGCCAGGCTGCCCAGCCCTGTGCCAACAGTTTCTATTTTCAGTATGTTGCATGCCCCAGCTTCCCAGCGAGATGTCCTACAGGGATGGTCAGGAAACAAAGAAGAGGAAGTTTGATGAGCTTGGCTTCTTTCAGCCAGGGTGAGGATGCCTGTGAGAGTTGCGAATGTGAGTGCCACCACCAGGAGATAACAGCCTCCTCCAGGGTGTCAACTGACTTCAGTGGAAGCAGTGTATCTGCTGCTTGGCCTCAACCTGGCCCAGGCTGTCCTCCTTTCTGTCCTTGAGGTGGACAAAGTGTCACCACGACAATGGGAGGAGGAGGCACAGGACTTGTGCTGGAAGCGAAAGCAATGACATGCCAACCAGCACTTAGCTGAGGATGGGAAAACAAGAGTGCCCTTGGATCAGGAACGTCCCTTTCTCTGCCTGCTGGTTACATGATGTGGGTGCCTTGCATTGTGAAGGAAGGTAGGACTAGCTGATCTCTAGACCTTCTTTGCAAACAGTTTTGCTATGATTAAATTTCTGGGCAAAACAAATCATTTGGTTCAGTTTTCTCTTCAGAACTGGGCAGCAGAATTCTGTCGGTGGTCTGGAAAGCAACTTCACAGCCAGAAGCTGGGACGGTGGGCTGAGGAGGAGGCTGGAAGCTGCTGCTTCTCCTGGAAGGCTGCTGGCTAAGGTTCAGGTTCTCTGGGAGCAGAGACATCTAACTCTGTCTTTGCTCCTGGGCTTGCCTCTTAAGGCAACCCTTATTGCTATGTCTACAAAGTGCTTTGTCGTCATCATCTATGGAAGAAAAGTGGTCCCTACTCTGGGTAACAGACTGGAGGAAGAGGATAGCAGAAATACAGGTCACCTCACTTTAGTCTGGGCTATGTTGTGCTGTTCCCTCCTTCAAAGAGTGCAAGAGAAGTTGTAGAAGGTCTGGATTTAGCTTGAGCTGTGGGGTTATTTAGGCTTTGCAGTACACTTCCGCTGGGGCCCCCAGGGAAGGCAGCAGTGGAATTTGCTTTTATTCAGTTAAAGAAATGAATGAAAATTCATTAGTGCTATCTACAAACCAAATATTTTCCAAAGCTGCTGTCTTTGGAAAATCATGGCCAGCCAAATGTGCGACCACACCACGCCTGGTTTTCAGCCAAGCATCAGGTCACCCTCTATAGCCTTATAGTTCACAAATGAGGGTCAGAAACTCCAAAGAAAGCAAAGAGAAAGATTAAGTTCCCAGGAACTAGGTGTTCAGGGTCAAAGGGCAGACTGTGGTAGCACAGCAGAGGCCTGAAAGACCTCACCACTGACTAAGGCAAACTCTGCTGGATCCCATGACAGCACATCTCAGAGGTCCTGCTTGCCTGGGCTGTTGCTCCTCCCTGCAAGCTGCTGCCTGCAAACCTCACAAGAAGGCTGAGCCATTCCTGTTTCCCATTCATAAAATAAACTGTCTTTTTCTCCCAGAGGAGGTTTGTCCTGAGCAGTGTTGCAGAAATGCTTTATACTTCCCCTTCCAGTTGGTTTGTTCTCTTGCCTCCCTGCAGTTTCCCTGGAAAACTTAATTTTTATTATGGTCTTTCTTTATATGGAAACATTTGCCCTCAATGGATTGGGTGAGCATAGAAAACATCAGTTTGGAACCCTGATGGAAATAATTTGAAGCACCTTGCTGAAGCAAAAAATGGGTATGCAATGAGAAAGCTTACACCACTGTATCACAGAATCACAAAATGGCAGGGGTTAGATGGGATCTCTGGAGATCATTTAGTCCATCCCTCCTGCTAGAGCAGGTTCATCTAGACTGGATTGCACAGGAACTGATCCAGGTGGGTTTTGAAAGTCCTCAGAGAAGAAGACTCCTTTCTGGATAGCCTGTTCTGGTGCTCTGGCACCCTCCAAGTGATTCAGTTTTTCTTTATTTTCAGACAGAACTTCCTGTGTTCCAGTATGTATCCACCACCCCTTGTCCTATCACTGGACAACATTTTGAGACTGGCCTCATCCTCTTGACACCCACCCTTCAGATATTTACGTGCATTTATAAGATTCCCTCTCAGTCTTCTCCTCTCCAGGTTAAACAGCCTCAGTCTCTCAGCCTTTCCTCATAAAAGAGATGTTTCAGTCTCCTCTTCATCCTCATGTTCCTCTGTGAGACTCTCTGGTAGTTCCCTGTCTCTCTTGAACTCAGGAGAGCAGAACTGAGTAAGATATTGCACATATTTCCTCTCTAGGGCAGAGCAGAGGGAGAGGCAAACCTCCCTTGACCTGCTGGCTGTACCCTTCTTAATGCCCAGGAGCCCAATGGCCTCCTTTGTCACCAGAGCATATCGCTCTGGTTAACTTGTTGTCCACCAGCATTCTAAGATCCTTCCCTGGAGAGCTGCATTCCATCTGTTCAGCCCCTAACTTGCACTGGTGCATGGAGTTGTTCTTGCCCAGATGCAGGACTTTACACTTGCCCTTGTTGAACTTCATGTGGATACCCTCTGCCCAGCTCTCCAGCCTGAATGGTCCTGCTGAATAGCAGCAGTCTTCTGGTGTGTCAGCCACTCCTCCCAGCTTTGTCTCATCAGCAAACTTGCTGAAAGTACTTTTCTGTCACAGAATCATAGAATGGTTTAGGTTGGAAGGGACCTCAAAGATCATCCAGTTCCAACCCCCCTGTGCCATAGGCAGGGACACTTCCAACTAGATGAAGATGCTCAAGGCCTCATCCAACCTGGCCTTGAACAACTGCAGGGAGGGAGAAGCCACAATCTCCCTGGGCAACCTGTGCCAGTGTCTCGCCACCTTCACTGTGAAGAACTGTCCTTTCACCCAGGTTGTTGATAAAGATATGGAGCAAGACTGGACCCAGCACAGGCCACTTAGCTACACGCATCCAACTAGATCCTGCACTATTGATCACAACCTTCTGTGCTGTCATTCAGCCAATTCTCAATCCACCCCACTGTCTACTCATCTAGCCCACACTTCCTAAGCTTGCCTATGAGTATGCTCCTTGCCTTGGTTCATAGTGCATGAGAGATATGGCCTAAATTTATGTCAATAGCTTCTCAAAAGCTCTCGGATTAGCTTCAACTCACTTTCCACTACCTTTTACAGCAGCTGGCACCAGAATAAAGGAAATGTAACGTGCCACTAAAGTGTTATGTCTTTGCACTCACATTAGGCTGGTGCTAGCTGCAGCAGGAGGTGTTGGCTGATGGAAAATCAGATGTTTCAGTTATTGCTTCAATTATAGATAGCTCTTCCCAAGAAAAGTCTTTTATGCCTGAGAGAAAGGCAGTGGAGTGAGAGGGACGGCAGCCTAGCACAAGGACAGCTGAGAAGGGAATCATAACTCATCTCCACCCTGCACAGGGAATTTGCTGTAACCCTTCTCCCTGTCAAGATTTCTGGGCATTGCTGTTTCGAAAGAAGAAAGAAAAAAAAANCACCACCCTCACTGTGAAGAACTTCCTCCTAACATCCCATTTAAATCTCCCCTCTGCCAGTTTAAACCCATTCCTCCTCATCCTGTCACTGCAAGACCTTGTCAATAGTCCCTCCCCAGCCCTCCTGTAGGCCCCCTTCAGATATTGGAAGGCCACTATGAGGTCTCCTGGCAGCCTTCTCTTCTCCAGGCTGAAAAGCCTCAACTCTCTCAGCCTGTCCTCATAGCAGAGCTGCTGTAACCCTTTTTTTTTTTTCTTCTTTTTTTTCTTTTCTTTTTTTTTCACTTATTTCCAACCATTTACAGGTAAAGGAAATCCAGACTGGGCTCACACCTCCTCTGTTGACCACACCTAATTCCTTAGCCTGATTGTGCTAAGCCCTTGGGACAGGTGAAGTGGGAGTGGGATCTTTTCAGGGATTCATCTGAAGGATGGGGTTGTTCTCACTGTAACCTTGTGTGGATGCTCATTGCTCAGAAAAATTCCCTTGGCTCAAATTAGCCAAATCAGCTTCCAAATTTGCCTGAGGTCTGCAGGGGTTGTAAAGGCAAGAGGACAATGTAAATCCCTGACAGGTGAAGAAATGCTACTCGTGCTCAGAAGAAAACTGCATTTTCCTGCAGTTCTTTGGGTCAAAGCTAGGACACATCTGAAGAGAGACAGCAGCTGTCCCTCGGAGGTGACACCCACGAGCCCTTGGTGTTCAGTGACTGCCCAGGTGTCTTCCCTGGGCTCTCCTTTCCTCTCTCCCTCTCTGACTTTTCACTTTTCCCTTGCCCTCAGTTAGACTTCCAGCTCCCTCTTGGTTCTTTGCACAGTTTTGTAGCTCCAAGACACGTCTCTGCTGGAGCATGCTCCTCTTCCCTCTGCTACATGCTATGATGCTCCACTCCAGCACAGCCCTGGAGAAGGCTTGCCCTGTGCTCTATCACTGTTGCCAGGCAACACAGCATCACACGAATTTCACTCCTAAGCTCCAGAGTAAACTATATACCGGGGATTTTCCTTCTGTTCCTCCAAATAAGGCCCTTTGGCCATGGGAACTTGTCCGTGTGAGAGGGTGAGTGGTCTCCAGCAGTCACTGTTGACTGCTGGCTTTGCTGAGGTGCTGTTCTGCCTGGAGCAGGGAAGCTAGGGTGGAGTTGGGTGGTGAAAGCAGAGGGGAGACACCTGTAATTCCTGCTAAGACCAGCCATGGCTTCCTTGTTCCCCCTTGTGCAGTTTGCTCACACTCAACATCTATCTTCTACGCTGCAGCCACACGGGATGGGCAGCAAGACTTCTGCCAACCTGCAGGACCAGTGCTGTGTTTTCTGTTGCTCTGGTTCAGATCAAGGAGGTTTCTCACTATCGTAAAAGGGAACACAGAGCCCATCTTGGCTAATTTTTTTTCCCCAAAGCAGAGGCACAGTTAACATGCATCTCCTCTCTTTCCCTTCCCATCTGCCAGTTTTGCACCTAGGAAGTCCCCCACACAGTTTTGTTTGAAGGCAGCAGCTCCTTTCAGGCACAGCCCCACAGGCAGCTGGAAGCCAGACACTTGGGAATGGTAGGAAACACTGGCATGATCCTTGTCTCCCACAGGGATTAGTTTAAAGCGTGCCCCATCTTTAGACTGCACAGGACTGGCAGACTGCAGGCTTTCATTTGATACTCACATCTTTTCACATCTACAGAGTGAAAGACTTCAGAGGCTGATGCATGACTTGAGCTCACTTGCAAGCAGGTTGATAGACTGTCAGACCCATTTCACAACCAAGACACACGTCTTACTGTCTTCCATCCAATAATGTACAAATTGCATTTCATAACAGCCATATAACACCCTGAGAGCAGATTTTGGCACAATTATCACCCTTTTCAGGTTGTAAAAGTCGCTCAGCTCTCAGACACCTGTTTTTGAGCTGTCAGCCAAAGCAGCCACTGCAGTGGTTGAACACTACAGGAAAGCAGAAAAAAAAAAAAAAATCTGAGTTAATGAGGAGCAGACACAGTGAGAATGTATTGCAAATAACCATCCCAGGCAGGAGGGGTCCTAGAGGGAGGATACCTCACCCAAAGCAGCATATGCCTTCAGAAAACACATTTCAGAAGTGTCCTCCTGCATTTCCACCCAAAAACTGGACTCAACATACAGTGTCCATCACAGAGAAAAGCCTGCCCGTTGGCTTAGGTATCCAGTCAAAACTTACAGAAACCAAATTTGGCAAGTCAGAGACCTCCCAAATGGTAATGGGACACTTGCACTACTGATGGGGACCTCTTGATCTGGCACATAGTGAAAGGGCTCCTGTTCTGCTTGAGGGAGGCAACTGAGCAGAGCATCTCCCTGGCATGGTGTGGCACAGGAAAACTACAGCCACAGCACTCTGGCACAGGACTCACTGATGTCATAGTGTCCATGGCCCTGCCCCTATAGGAATGTGGTCAGCAGGCCAAGAGAGGTGATTTTTCCCCTTCACCCTGCTCTTGTGAGGCACCACCTCTAATACTGTGTCTACTTCTGGTGTCTCCCTTGTAAGAAGGACACAGAGCTGCTGGAGTGTGTCCAGAGGAGGCCCACAAAGAAGATCCAAGGGCTGCTACACTTCGTCTGTGAGGGAAGGCTGAGGGAGCTGGGGGTGTTAATCCTGGAGAAGAGATTACTTGGGGGGGACTTTATAACTGCCTTCCAACACCTGAAGTGGTGAGGGACTTTTCATAAGGGCATCTAGTGATGGGACAAAGGGGAATGGTTTTTAGGAAGATCCATGCCCCTTTGTTTTCTTCTGCAGCATAAATAAAGCAGCCAAGCACAAAGAAAATGCCTAAACTGGACAACTTGAAGCTCTATTAATGGCTCTTGAACTTTTCTTAAATCTAATCTCAGTCAACATGAAACTGAAATGGGGAATGGATTTTAGGAAGATGTTTTTCAGGATCTTAGGAAGAAGTTCAACAGTACAAGGGTGGTGAAACTCTGGAATAGGTTGCCCAGGGAGGTTGTGGACATTTGAGCACGGAGGGGTTACACAACTGCATCCAAAGCTCTGCTCACCATTTCCCTTCCCTTCACACTTCCCGGGATTGGCCAAAATTTCCACTCGCTCTGGAGGAATCTGCAAAGGGATGGAGGATCTTTACCTCAGCAAATATAGGGAACCTTGTAGGTGTGCTGTGACTTTAGGATATTTCCTCAAGAATATGTAGCATCTGGCATATGCTGTGTCCGAGCAGAGGGGCTCCATTCCTCATTAGGAGTGATTTGTAAGTTAAAGGATTGCCAAAATGACAGTCCCGGAGGTCCAAGTAGTTGCTGGTAGCTGTCAGCCCCATCAGTACGTGGGGGTAGTGACTCATGGTCTTCCTTTGCCAATATCTGAGGGTGATTATGTGGCCCTGTAATTGCTGATGGAGCATTTGTCCTGCAGAATGGCTTGAGGGAAAAACCTTTGCTGCTGCAACCTAGAGCTGGAATTGCAAAGGCTCTCTGGCTTGGTGAGATCAGTCCTGGATGCAGCTGCAGCAGGAGACAGAGTCTGTGTGAAACGCCAGGGGAGAAAGCTTCCCTTACCTCTGCCTTTCTGTATTTCCACCTCATGAGGTACACTTCATTTACTTTCAGAATGTTTTCCAACTTCCACACAGTTCCTCTCCTCTCCTCTCCTCTCCTCTCCTCTCCTCTCCTCT
>VWZI01008852.1:788635-805975 GCA_013396835.1 Psilopogon haemacephalus | reverse complement strand
CAAGCCGAAGCCTTTTACTGTGGAACATGGTGTCCACAGGAGCTGACGGAGTGCATGGCACCGAGCTGTGTGCATACGCACCCCGGCACGGGCTGCCTTGGCCATGCCTGTGTCTGCACACGCAGCCACGCACATCCGAGCGTGCTGTGCCTGTAGCAAAGCCCCAGCTCTGCAGTGCACGGCAGGCAATGCCTCTGCCTGTGCCTCCGCGCAGATGGATGGCATTAACATCATCATCTGTGGGTGCAATCCGTTCGGATGCATCTCTGCTTGTGCACATTCTGCCGTGCTGCACACACATGTGCACCACAACACACCTAGGGAGCACTGCAGGCTTCACCTGCTCCGCCTGTAGCCATGGAAATGTTTGCACCAACACCCTGCATACTCAGGCTGCAGCTATTCCTGGTATCCGCCTCGAGCACTTGGAGCGATCCAAGCAGCCAGAGGTGCAGGCACTCATCCAGCCTGGACAAGGTGTACAGAGCACACCTGTTTGCTCCAACACAGGCATTTATCCGCTGCCTTCACACGCAGGAGTAGCGCTGCCTACTCCTCCTCGCCCTCCCTTCTCGCACATGCAGGCAGGTGGGTTTGTACCTCGGTGCTGAGAGCGAGCATGGATCCCGCTGGGGGGGAGCTGTGGCATTTCCTCGCTCAGCCGTGCACACCGAGCAGTGCGTTCCCAGTGCACACACGCAGGTCCCTGCACAGGCTTGCCGAATATACAAAGATTTATGTTCCCATAGTTATAAACATGCACATGCGCAGATTCGTGCCCACTTCATCCACACCATTCATGCGTGGTTCCACTCTGTATGGACACATACACTTGCCACGCTTACGGCTGGTGCCCAAGCAGGTGCATAAAGAACGATGCCCAGAGCCAAAGCCTTTGCTTACCCATACCCTCGCCCATGTGCTTAGACCTGCTCGCATTCAGGACTGATGTTCACCTGTAGTCTGCATGTGTGTCAGTGCACACCTTGGAGACAGGACACTCTCCGTGTGCACATGCCTTCAGCTACTCCCACACACCCCAGCCAAGCAGCACGCTGCACATACATGTTGATGTTTGACTGCAAGTCTACGTGGGTATGCAAAGCACATGCACACTCACAGAGAGTCAGAGGCACAGTATTCCAAAATTCAGTTCACAAGCTGGCTGTGCGTGCTCCCTCGGCGGATACAGACCCACATTGGCCAAGAATAGCACTTACATGCAGCTGCTCACCCACAGCTGGGCAAATGCATAGCTTGCCTGTTCAGCAGGAGAGACGTGGCTTTTCAGATCAAAAGGAACACTGGGAAGCAGAAGACCTTGACCTTAATCATGGTGCCAGTTTATGCCCTCGCTTAGGCCAATTTGTAGCTAACGAGTTGGAAAGAGCCCCTATGGCCCTCTTCCCACTCTGCCCCTTTCTGCAGGGCCTGTGGCACATTGGTTACTGTCTCTGCCTGAAATGCTTTGCCTATATTAAGAAGGTAAAATGTTTCCTGAGTCTATGTCCTCTGTGAAACTGAACAGAAGTGCTTAAATCCCTTAAGAAATACATAGTATCTATATTATGAATATGGAAATCTATGAATATGGAAATCTATGTACCTAGGAACGGCTGTCTAGAGATGAACAAGTGCTGGAGCACACTGCTAGTCCCCAACAAGCACATATATGAGTCCATGTGGCAAAACCTCATATACCTGCATAGAATTCCACAGGTGCAGGCAGACCTTGAAGCCCAGGCACAGCATTGTGAAAATATCTACCTGTGCACGGCTCTTTGGCCTTTTTATGATGAGTAAAGCAATGTAATGAAGAGGTGCACCCCTCTGAGGTGCATGCTCAGTGACACAGCTCAGACACTTTCCCTCTCAGTATAAATGCTGAGCGGTTTGTCCATGCACCAAAAGTGGGCCTGAGAAGTGTGGTGTCTCCCATTTGCACAGCTCTGTTTGGCTGGTAAACCCCTGCACATCCGCAGCCTTAACACATACCCAGACTCCCAAGTGCTCCCATATGACTCCACCTACGTCTGTTTGGAGAGTCTGGGCACCTGGGAACCCAGTCCCAGGCATCCACAAATGCCTGTTCTCGTGGTCCTGCATCAGTTGTGTGAAGAACCTAGTGTCTTATCATAACCTGATGGGCCAAAACTACACCCATAGTCACCTTGACATAGGCTTGGATGTGGTCACACATAGGGACACGGAGGATTCACAGCTGCATCCTTGAGCTCCAGCACATTCATGGGTCTCCATGTGTGTGTGTACAGGCAGGGGATTCTGTGCACCCTCTGCACAGTCAGGACAGCATGCCTGTCTGTGTGTCTGGGGGCATGTGTGTAGACACACAGATGTATCAGTGCAAATCCCAGTGTCCAGCGAGGCTTGGGGCTGGCTGGCAGAGGCAGTGCTATGGTACTGCTTTCCAGCTTGACTTGGATGGATGTGGGAGGTGGTGCTGACAGGGAGACATGATGTTGTGGGTGACTGCAAAGAGCAGCAGTTGTCACTGGTAGGGTCTCTATTCTCATGCAAAGCAGGGGACGAGGGTGGCACAGAGGCTGGGTATTCAGGCAGAAAGCCTATATACCCCGCAGGAATGAAGAGATTCTATATTTTTAGCTTCCTCTGCTTTCTGGTTTCCCATCTTCAGTTTTGCTTTGGCTTTTGGGCTTTTTCTAGAAGGAGCTCCCTTCTTGCTGAAATGGCCGGAGGAGCTGGATCAGTGTTGGGGAGGACATCTACCCTCTCTGTGTGCAAGTCAGAGGATCAGGAGGGAAAGGAGGGCTCTGGCACATAGAGGGAAAGGTGGGCTCCCCTTCCCTGTTTGTCCCTAGATTTGTGTTGTTAAGAAGTCATAGTGATGCTGAATGGCAGAAATTAATTTTTACGTGCCAGAGATCAGCCATATGTTGAGGCCATAGGCCAAGAGGAGCACTGTTTTTTTTTTCCTTCAATAATGTGAAAAAATCCTTGGCTGTACTGAGAAGCAGAGGTTGCACTGCTGTGTGTGTGACAGCACAGGGCACCCGTTCCAGGGAACTTGTGTATGAGGACCTCAGTGAATGACAACTCTGTGCTGTACAGTGTGAGACCAGGAGCAAGTGCACAGTGTGGGAAGGGGCAGGGAAAGGAGCCCTGCAAGAGAGAGGCTGCAGCTGCCCCTTCCATGGCTTCATGGAACAGAAAGGACAATCCCTAAATCTGTGTGTGAGAGCATCTACCTATGGGCAGGGCACAGTGAGGTGTCTTGGGTGTGTGGGTCGGTGGCCAAGGAGTAAGCATGCATGGTGTGCAGTGCCTGCATTGAGGGGTGCAGCTGCCTGGTGGGACTGATGGAATACAGGCACACAACAAGCAGGAGCAAGAGGGGATGGAGTTTAGGTTACCCAGCAGCTGGGATGAGCTGCAGAGGAGGAGACAAAATACCTGCTGAGACTCTTATGCCACCTCCCAGGACAGATTAGGACCCCTGGCATCGCTGTGGTGCTTGTGTTCAGGTCAGGAGTTGAGTGCTGTGCCAGGAACAGAAAACAAGAGTGAGAAAGGAAACAGGGAGGCTCTGCCCATGGCTGGGGGGTCTGGAGCACACAGGCTGCTTTGCTGCTGCGGGGTGTGAGCAATGCTGCACCACTGCATCCTGGTCAGGGCCTCTGCTCATGCGGGATGACAGAGAACTCTCTTCTTTTGTCTTTCAGCCCATCCACTGGGAATATTTCTGTGGTGAAAGAGATTGTGGACAAACTGCTGAAGGGCTATGATGTCCGCCTCAGGCCTGACTTTGGAGGTAAGGTGCAGAGCGGTGTCGGGGAGCGGAGTAGGGAGGCCATGGAGCATCTGCACTGCTGGCTTGGCTGCTAGCAGCAGGCTCTGACCTCGGGAAACACTCCCTTCTGATGCAAACACTCCCTTCTGATGCAAACACTCCCTTCTGATGCGTCCTACCCTTACCAGCCCTGGGTTCCTTTTTGTCTTCTGTCTCGTGTTTCTTTCTTGCCCCCTCCTCT
The DNA here is from genome assembly GCA_013396835.1 of Psilopogon haemacephalus. Taxonomy (NCBI): domain Eukaryota; kingdom Metazoa; phylum Chordata; class Aves; order Piciformes; family Megalaimidae; genus Psilopogon; species Psilopogon haemacephalus. The sequence continues at coordinate 801,965 of VWZI01008852.1, read as the reverse complement.
CACTGGCTCCTCTCCTCCCTGCTGCCACCCATTTCTGCATACAGCTGGGTTGCCCATGGTGTGATATATCTGGGGACGTTTTGCTGGTACCTCTGCTGACACTCTCCTTTTCCTCTACTCCAAACTTTCCTCCATCACAGGCAACAAGTCATCCCTCTTCTAGCTTCCCAGTGCCAGATATGATAGCCCTTGTTCCTACAGAGGGTAGGGGTGATCATTGGCAGGGCTGTTGGTTTGCCAGGATGCCTCCTCAACAACAGTATGGGATAAAATATCCCCTGTGGAGCTGGTGGCCTGGCTGCTATTTGGTAGATTCAAGGATCTGCAATTCTTCTCTTGTGTTCTGTGATCAGAAAGCAGAATGAGAAAGGCTTTCTCTTTGTTGCCTGGGTGATGATAAAATATGAAATAATCCTCAGGTACTGATTAATTCCAGGGTACAGTTGAGGTCCATTTGTTGGAGTGGAGCAGGTAATGGAGAACCAGAGCTGACTTCACAGGGAGGAGGATTTAGAGGACTTCTGGCTTCAGCCTGCTGAGCTTGGCTGTTTTCAGTCTTTTCTGGGCAATGATATTTCCTCCTCATGAGGAGATACGTGGGACTGGAGGTTCTTCAGCCTTCAGGAGGACAAGAACCACATTGAGATATCCTTCTCTAGATAAAAGCTGGAAGAAAATTTATGCTTGTGCTCTCGAGGGGGAGAGATGCAAAACCAATTCCGTGTTCATACAAGCAGAGAGTTTTCTTCCAAAGGGCCTAATCCAGAGCTTCCTGAAGCTGGGGGTGAAGGAATACCCCCAATGTTTCCACCATGTTTTGAAGCCACCCTGGTGTATTCCAGCTTCCCATGACCCTAGGAACAAATCTGTCTCTTCCTGAAGCCTTAATTTTCCCTGTACTTTACCCAAACCTGCCCCATCCTCTCACCTCTCCTAACCTTCAGCAGAACCTACCTTCCCTCCCCATGTACACCATCTTCACTACCCTCAACACTGTGCCCCACCCCGGGGTGGAGCAGGGGCTTTCAGAAGTGCTGCTGGACCCCCAGGGAGGGCTATTGGGTGGGGAAGATGCTTATCCCTCCACAGCTTTTAGGAGCAACTGGAAGTTCAATTAAGCTCAGTGAGGAACTGCTTTGGAGGTGCTTGTGGTGCTGTGCCAGGAAAGAAAGGTTCCCCCTCTCCCTGCTCTTCTTTCAACATGAGACATGGCTGGATTTGATTTAAAGGCTTTGTCTAAGAGAGAAGAAATGTCCCTACTAGCTGAGCAGTCCAAATCACAGGAATGCAGTCACTTTATGAGGGGGAATGCTGCAGAGAGGACATGATAAGCACAAGAAACCCATCTTGTAAAGCATTGAGGTGGTTCTGGTACAGTAAACCAGTGGGTGGTCTGGCACCTCAGGGACACAGAGCAGAGAGGTGCAGCAGAGGTCCAACAGCCCAGGTTCATTTCACAGCCTGTGTGCTCGATGCTAAATCCCCAGAGCATCCAGGCACCGTCCCAGGACATGGATCACTCCTCCTTTGTCCTGGGCAGGGCAGCACAGGGCTCTGTGCGAGTGGTGCTGCTGATCCTGGCAGGTCTGTGCTGTGCACAGGCTGGGCTCGGCAGGCACTGTGTCCTTCATGACTGTAAAATGGATGGGTTTGGGCAACCACTGTCTTTGATTTGATTTTACTCTGAATTCCCAAAGTACAAACTGCATTTTGCCTCGCTCAAGCAGAGGAATAGGAAGGTGATGCTAACCTTCTTATCTGCAGTTACCTCACTGTTGCCTTTCATGCTTTCTGGTCCTTCCTTTTGCTCAGGGGTGCATAGCCCTGGCTGGTAGCACCAACGACCATGCCTTTGGTGCTCAATGTGCAGAGATTCCCTCACTCTCAGCCTGTGTGTTGGCCCATGCCCCTAAGAATAAGCTAATCTGGACAAAACTGTCTCTGCAGCATTTACAGCTGAGGGAAAGGTGAACTGAGAGATGGAACTGAAATCTGGTGACCATTAGGATTACAAACCCAGGAGAAAGAAGTGGAAGTTTCCTCACTTTACTGCTGTGCCCACTCACAGAGATTTTGGGTCCAATCCATTGCTAGGAGAAATCCAGTAAGACCATGCCTTTTCTGGCTTCCAGTTAATCCACAGCCCCTCTGTGGAGAGGGTGAAACTCCCTTCTGTGTGCAACTAGAAAAGGCACACTTTGGGCAAAGCTCTGGAATCTGTGGGTACACAGAGCTGTTGTGTCTCAGGGATGTGTGGGATTGGACAGAATTCCAATCCTAACACCCTGAGCCATTCTTCTGGACGTTGCTCCACCTGGACTTTCCTGCCACTCCCTGCTGCCTTCTGGCTGGGCAAGATGGGTGTAAGCCTTTTCTGCTGTGAGAGGCAGTCAATCTTCACCCACTTTTGCTCTCTCTGTGGAATGGGTGAGCTGTGAATGGGCAAGACAACATGTCAGATATCCTGCTCGGAGCTGTGTGTCCCAGGGAAATGGCTTGGTGCTGTCTTCAAGGATGGCCCAGCAGTGATGGAGTGGTCTGGCTGGATGGGTAGCTAGCTACCTCCATGGGAAATGGAGAAGATTGGAGCAAAGATTGGTAAATACCTGTGAGCCAGGAAGGCTACTCTAGAGAGCACCTCTACAAGCCAGAACTCTTGGTCCCCTGTAGCTCAAGGATGAGGATATTGGGGCACAATAAGCTCAAAGCAGCTGGTGCTGAGCACCTCAGAGATGTAGGTGACATGAGAAATGCAGCCCACAAATGCAAAGAACTATGCTGGCCTCCCTTCCACCCTTCTCTGCTCTTTCCCTGCTTCCTGTTTCCATATCTTCCTCCTACAGGAGTTGTGTTTCCTTCTTGCCATCCTGTCCCCACTCCAGTACCTGGTGGCAGTCAGCCCTGCACTGTCTCCACCTCAGCCTCGTGGGCAAGGGGACCAAGTCCTCATCTGGGAAAGCCTCCTCCATGCACCCACAGCTGCTGCCCACAGAGCAGGAGGGAGCTGGGAACCTTTGGAGGAGCCTGTTGCCATGTACTATTTGTGCTCCTCGCTGTGGTGAGGCAGATGTTATAATTCGGAACCTTTCTAAGAGAACCATTGCTTCCATGGCACAGCAGCCCCAGGCTGCCCTCCTCATTCCAGCACCCCCACCATGCCTGGGATGTGTCTCCAGCAGCTCCAGATGTAACTCCTGGCTCCCCAGCCCTCTTTTTTTGAGAGAGGGAGAAAGAGAACTCCGACTAATGCCAAAAGGAGGACAGGCCTGCTGGGGATTGCAGTTCACTTTTTAATTTTGAGATGCCTCGTTAGCTCTGGGCCAAGCTGAGTGGCTGAGAAGCATCAGCTACTTGCTCTCCTCCCCTCTCCCCCACCCCCTTGGAAACCCATTAGGCCAATGAGCAGGTTGGCTCTCAGGGGTAGTGCTGTGGCATTGAGTGTGACGTGAGGAGCTGGGCTGAATGGAGGGACACAGGGGAGAAGGGGGAAGTTGGAGCCGTGTGGAGGTGACAGAAAAAGCTGAGAGCACCTTCTCCAGTAAGCTGTCTGGGCTCAGTGGGGGCTGTCTGAGAGGTTCAAGCACGAGGTGAGGCAAAGTGAAAGGGCTGGGGTTGAAAGGCCAGCAGGCTCAGCAGTCCTTGGGGTATAAGCAATAAAGCCTTCCAGCCTGGGGAGCCCTGGACAGTCCCCTTTTGCTTCTCATCCACAGTTCACTCAAGCCTCAGAATAGCACACCGTGCTGGAGAGATGTGGGACAGTGGCAGGTGGGGACACGGAGGGACCACAAAGCTCAGCTTTCATAGGCTGGGCAAAGAGGTGGCCTGGGACTGAAAGAACAGGGGGATCAGTGCAAAGCAGGTCTAAGGGGTTTGGCCAGAACTGTGGTGGGCATCTGCAGCAGACTTGTAGGAGGGATTTACAGGATAGGAGGAAGATACAGCCAGGGCTCTTGATCTGCTGAAGAGGGAGATCTGTCCTGGTACTGCAAGATCAGCAATGTCGCAGAGTGAGGTCTTTTGGCAGAGTACACTGGGGAGCTCTTGGGGAACAGGGCAGTACACCTCATAGGGAGATCACATTGTGGGTGAATGTCATCCAGCTGTCCCTGGCCTGGAAGATGGAGACAATGCTCAGTGGATGTATTGCAAGCACAATAATCACACCACAGCAAGGCAGGCAGGATGCTGTTTAAGACTGGATGAGCAGGAGATGCTGCAGATCGGGTCTGGGAATCATTGCACAGCAGGTGTAAGGGAGAGAGGGAGGTTTCAGAGTGGCATCCTGGTTCTTTCAAGTGCTCTTAGGCACTCACTTTCAGAAGAATTAGTTCCGTAGGAGAAAAAGAGAAGGAAAAAAAAGGGAAGATTGTGTTGCCCCAGGGTAGAGAAAGCAATGAAGGAATGGCAGGAGGATCCCGCTTGAGCTCAGTGACTCAGCTCCTCTCTTTTGGTGCAACATTTCCAGCCCAAAACTTTACAAGAGTTTGAGGCAGATGGTTCTGCTTCTCAGGAGTGGATATGAAGGGAATCCTTTTATGATTTTCCGACATCATTTACAGATCCTATTAGCCAAAAGCAAAGTGAGGACCCTCTCTGCTCCTTGCCCCCAGCCCACCTAGAGTGCAGGATTCCCGGGTGGTGTGCACAATGTCTGAAGATATTTAGTGAAAAAGGAATGACTGGGAAGTCCTCAGAATTACACAGTAAATCCCATGTTGTCATGCCTGTGGATCCAGCCACTCTCCCTGCCCCGATTTTAAATTAAACTTCCCTAAGGGGAATTAGCACTTTGGGTGGAAATTGATGGATGCTCACCTACTCTGCGGCATGGACCCAGCTCTTGTCACCCTCACCCAGTCTCACCTCCCTCCTTTGACACAAATCCTCTCTTAGCTGCAGTATCTTGGCCTCCTCTGATCTATCCCCTGCCCCTCCTGCCCTTAGTCCCTCTCTGCTCCATCACACCTGTACCTTCTGGGAGATCCAGCCTGCCCCTAGCTTGTTCCCCAGAATTTTTTCTTCAAAGGCTTCTTCTTCAAATTCAGCGAATGTGGGGATGAAATCTTCAGACCTTCCCTACATAACAGCATCACTTGAAACCCAGAACTGTAAAAGTAAGTGATTGCTGATGCATAAAGTGTTGCAGTGAAGCATCATCAGTAGTTCAGGGCTCTGAAACTGGGGATGCTGGCAGGTTGAGTGGCTGCACTGGCCAGCATGAATGCAGTAGCATGTGGAGAGGGGGGAGGGGTCAAGCTCTGGCCCATCAGCCCTGTATGGCTGGCAAACAGCTGTTCTTAGTAGTCCTGTACTGGAAGGAATGGGAATTTGTTTGTTTGGGTTTTTTTTCACATAGTCAAGTCTGGTAGCATTGCACCTTGCTAAGGCTTCCTGACAGCATCCCTGATTCCCATCACATACAGGGTGCAGCCACAGCAGTTGTGGATTTTATGAGCAGCAAGCTTACTTGGACTTTTAAAAGGGGAGGCAAAAGGATTCAGAAATCTCTGAGAATGAACTGAGGCATGTGTGTGTTCTTTTGGGTTTTTTTTTTTGCCTCTCCTAAAATATTGGAAGGTGAAGCTGGCAGCACCTCCAGCAAGGCTGGCCTAGGTGCATGTGCAGCAGGGCACAATCCCTGTGGACCCACCACCTTTGGTGCTCATGCTGCATCATAGTGCTGCTACAGGAGGGCTGGGCTGTAAGGCTGGGTGTGGGGCAGCCTGGCAGACAGACAGGTGATGAGCTGCCTGTCCTGGGGACAGTAGGAGCTGCACACCTGCCTTCTCCACTTCTGTAGCAAAAAAAAATATTTAAGTCTTAGAGTAGCCAGATTAAATTTTCCCAACCTTTCTGATGTGGCATTAAGGGTACACCTTTATGCCCACATTCTGAGACGCCTTGAGCCAATTCTTTTTTGCATGCTTTGAAACTTAGCAGGAAGGCTCTTCAATTACCAGGGCCATCTCCTTCGCTGTCCACAGGAGAAATTGCTTAAAGCTGGACGCAGGGTTAACCTTCAGTGATGCATTTCACAGAGCCTCCCTACAGCAGGAAATATCACCCTCCCTTCCCTCAGGGCAGAGAAGCAGCTCTGGAGTTGAAAGAGAAGCAGCTCTGGAGTTAAAAGCAGAGGAGTGAATATGGATCGTGCTGGGGAAAGGAGTAATTTGAGGAAGGAGAGGCAGGAGCTCTTTAGAGAAGTCTGCAAACTCCAGTGTCACCTGGGGCCAAAGAGAAAGTGGATATGCCAGCAGGGCTGCCAGTGGTCCCACTTTCATTCCTGAAAGGGAAAAAAAAAAAAAAAAGGTGTTAAGAGAAGGATGTTCTTGGTCAGTAAAACTGGCTGCAGCTCTGCAGCCCTCACTTCCTCCCCACTTATGTGACTTCTGGCTCCAGACCATGGGTCACATCCTCTCTAGGGCTAATCCAGAAGGAAGATGACAACCTCCTGCTGTTGTGTCTTACTTCATTAACTGAAGTGGCAGGAAATGAAAGGATCCAGTCCTTCTTGGGACATATGTGGATGTTAACACATTGCCACATGATGGGATTTCTATTTTTTTCACTTTGCTCTTTTTATAGGAAATACATGCTGTGAAAAGGATTTTGATGTTGTAAAGTCAGACATTCAGGACTGCAGAAAAGTCAGAATTGGGGTTTCTCCCTAGATCTATATTTGGCCCCTTTGTGAGGGTGCATCAGTAGGCAAGGTACAGCAGTCGCTTCCTCCTGAACACCTCTACAGAGCACACAAGTGATGCCATTTGAACAGGGAGAGGATCTTTCTTATTCCCTTCATGCAGGATGGGGCCAGGCTTGGAACATGACTGTGGATTAGTTGAGGTGGTCATGGCAGGCGATTAGGACAGGCTGGGCCAGGTTAGAGTGAGATGCATTGCTGATTCAGAGTCTGGAGCTGAACAGGCAAGGACCAGTATTGGTCTTGTTTTTCTTGACTGCTCTGTATTCAGACCTGCCTGCAAACCATCATTAGTTGTTTTCATAACTGCTGTCAGGCACACCAGTACAGCACCAGCATGTTCACACCTCTCCTTGAGGAGTCAAAGGCATCCCCTGCTGTCGGGTGCCCAGCCAAAACACCTGATTATCCAGAATACTTGGCAGCATTGCAGTCACCACACAGCACGCTTGAAGCACAGCACCTATTGATTGCAGCCACAGCTGTGAGCGTTCAGCCCCAGTGCCCCAAGAGAGGGACATGCAAAGTTCACAAAAATAGCAAGGAGCACGTAGGAACCCCTGTGACACATCCAGTCCTGCAGAACAGGACTCAGCTAAACAAACACCTCCTTTCCTTTCCTGGAGGCCTCCCCCTCACTCACTGCATGGCTTAGCAGCTTTTTCAGCACACCAGGCAGGGACCCCACCGTCAGCACTGTCCTCCAGTATATAATCCTGTGTCATCCTCAGAGCAAATCCATCCTCTGTCAAACAAGGAAAAGGCATGACCAAGGATCCTGTGGACTGTTTCATTAAGAACTGGCTCTGTAAAATCCATTCAGCAGTAGTCATCCTTCCACCTAACTCTCATCCATTTTGTTTTCTCTTGCTTTTTTTTTTTTTTTATAATGCAATAATATTATTTTCATATTAGACCAGTCCCTTCTTCCAGTGAGGCAGAGCTTGCAAGCTTCTTGCTGGATATTGCACATATTGGTGCGGTCATCTGTGGCCCCACACGATCCTTATCATCCTCCTTCAGAAACAGGAAGCTCTGACAGGGCAGCGGAGGGAGCTTTGGGTGGCACGGCAAAAGACAGCAATGCAGATGAGCTGTCCTGAGTCTCAGCCCAGAGTTAAACCAGACTTGGGCTTCTGAGCAAGCTGAGTGCCTGCCCTAGGGCTGTGCTCGGTAATACCAAGCACTGATTTCTAGATTTGATAGCTGGAGAAGGACATGAAGCCTTGCTGTCCTCCATTAAGCCAGTATGCTTCCACAGGAGCTGGAGGAGACGTTGGTTCTGGTGTTGGTGCCAAGGCCCACGTCAGATGATTGCATCTAGTTGCCCCCCTCCTTCCTTTTCACCCTTGGCTGGTGCAGCCTTTCCCTGCAGCTCCATTCGGCCCCTGACAAAGCTGCTTTCCAGCGCTGCTGGAGCTAGTCCATGGTAGTGCACCATGGCTATTGAGAGGCTCTGAGACATCATCATTTTAACAAAGCATTAATTCCACGAATTTTGGCTCTTTTCTTAGTCATAGGCTTTGGGTTTTTTGCTTTTTTTTTTTTTTTTTAATGGCCAAATACAATGCATTCAAGTCACTGATTAGCAGAATAATTCCAATACTTGTTAATTAACTGACTAAAAGCAGATTGTTGTTTATATGGAGGGTGTTTGGTGTCTCACCTGGCCCTATCTTTCTCCTTGAAAAGGCACATCTAGATAAAACTTGCCATTTCTGAGATTATTTCTGCCAGCAAACCTGCCTTCGAGGGACTGCCACTGAAAGCAAAACGTAAAAAAAAAAAAAAGAGGGTAAAACCCATTAGTCCAAGTCCTTTTGATTACTCAAAACACATTCTCATAGCCCTAGAGCTGTTCATCAGAGCAGCTTTACATATCTGCATTGTTCCTTCTCTAAGACTCTCAATATCCCAGTTAGGCAGGGAAATATTTTTAACCCCCGTCTCACAGGCTGTAAAAGCCAAGCAATGTGCTGTAGTTTCATTGCTGCACAAAGGACAGGTTGTGTGCTGGGATGGTTTCAACCAATTGGAGGATTTCAATAATAAAGTAGACTATAGGCTGAGAAAGGAAAACATTGATGATGCTACTTCACTCATAGGTTTACTGAAAATCAGGGGAAAAAATGTTTAAGATTTGTAACCCAAACATTAGGTAAGACAGAGTTGCTTGAGCTACTCTGGCTCCCACACCTCTCTGCCTTCTTAGCTGGATCTGAATAACTTCTAACTATTTTCCTGCTGCTAATCCCCATGGCAAGGGGTTTGGAACTAGGTGATCCTCGTGGTCCCTTCCAGTCCTGACTGATTCTGATTCTATGATTCTAATCCCCTTGGCTGATCCTTGCTTTCCTGTCATGTAAGACAGATAGTGGGATGGGATAAGATTGGGAAGTGGGGGGGAAGGTGGTAAGGTGGTTGAAAACCCCCTCCTGGGGACCCTGATCTCTGGGAGGGCTGTGGTGTTTCTGTATTACCTTTGCACTGTATATATCTGTAAATATCTGTTATACATTGTAAATATCTGCTTGGATATTGTGCAAAGCTGGCCTACAGGAGGGCTGGGGAGGGACTATTCACAAGGTCTTGTAATGACAGGATAAAGAGTAATGAGTTTAAACTGTCTGAGGGGAGATTTAAACACAATGTTAGGAGGAAGTTCTTCACAATGAGGGTGGTGAGACAGTGGCACAGGTTGCCCAGGGAGATTGTGGCTGCTCCCTCCCTGGAGGTGCTCAAGGCCAGGTTGGATAAGGCCTTGAGCAACCTGTTCTAGTGGGAGGTGTCCCTGCCTATGGCACAGGGGAGTTGGAACTGGATGATCTTTGAGGTCCCTTCCAACCTAAACCATTCTATGATTCTATACAAAGCTTCATTTCCTTAACTTCCAGCCGACTGAGCTCTAGCCTGGGTTATTTCAAAGTGGGGGGGGTGGGAGGGGTGGGGAACTGCCAAACCACCACAGGTGTTCAGGTCACTTTTCTCACCTGTGTGTGGTTCAAAAGGAAAAGAAAAAAAATAACTTGTCAGGCTGAGCTGATGCAAGATGGTGCTTCAGTGGCAGTGACAGCGTTTGGGGGTGGAACTCTGTAAGATCCATTCTTGCATAAAACCCCTTGGTGGGGTTTGTTAAGTGTCTGTTCATATCTTGATCTTTTGTGTGAACTCGTTAAGATATGGCCAGAGACATGGACAAGACAGATGATGTCTTAATGACTGCCCGAAGCCCGTGAAAGGAATTCGCCTCGCATCTGCGTAAAAGAGAGAAACATTGGAGGGTGGAGCCCGGTAGCACAAACAGATTAGTGAAAAAGCAGGTATTCTGGAGATCCAGTGATTGATCTTGTTCCCATTCAATGGAAAGAAATAATGTTTTTCTCAGTCAGCCCTTTCTCCCAGGCTGTAGGAGTGCCACTGTTTGCTTTGAGCAGGGTATGAATTTCAAGCTGGTTTGGGGAACACTGATTATGCAGTTCCTATAGGCTATTCTTCTGGTTTTGGCATTTATCCTTGGTTCTGTGTCAGAGCTAAAAACTCTTTTTCTTCTCTGATCTTTTCCCCTCCCCTTCCTGTCTCTCCTGCTCTCTGCAGTCCTACAGGAATTGTGCTGTTAGGAAATTGTGCGCTTAGAGATGTCTGCGCTTCTGACAGGAGTGAGCCTCAGCCAAACCTACTGTGGCTTGAATTTCCCTCCCTAGACCTCAGCACATCTTAGTTCAAGTCTGAGATGGCTCTGAGTACAGTTAGAGTTGGGAAAGAGGCTCTGCAAAAATTATGTCTTGTTGTTCCATATTTATTCTCCTTCAGCGGTGTTAGTGTCAGACTTGCTCAGTTTACCAGTCAAAACAAGATATTTCCACCTGCCAGCTCTGCCAGCTCAACCTGGGCTCTGGAAATCAAGCTGTGCTCTCTCTGCTCTGGACATCACCACCAGCCAAAAATGATTCTCAAGTCAGGGCTGAGCTGGATGTGATTTTGATTATGCACAAATATAATTTGTTCTCAGGTAGTGTTATGGGTTCTGGATGACAGATAGCAGCAAGGCTCCTGTGCTCTACAAACGTTGACTAACAAATCTTCCCCCACTTGCCTGTGGGATGATGAGACATTAACAGATCCATTTTACATCTGAGGGACACTGAGATGGGGCAGCTTGGTGGGGATGACACAGAAAACCCATGGCTCTGTGAGGCATTGCATTGGGAGTTTCTGCTTTCTGCTATTGCTCCTTATTCATGATGACAGACCTGAGCACCTCCAGTGCTCTGGTTGGCTGTTGGTCACCAAACCATGTCTTTTCCTCTGACTGTGGTAGCCTGTGGAATTCCCGCAGGGAACAGGCAGCTGGGCCCACTTCTTGCTGCAGAGAAGTGGAAGGGGTACAGCCATAGGAAAGCCTCTGCCATGCAATGGGCATTAATTAAGTTCCTAAACTGTTCCTATCCTGGTGTGTGGAGCGGGAGGGCATTCCTCACCACCCTCTTCAGAAAAACTGAAATTTTGAAACTTTGATCACTGGCTGAATATTTTCTGAAAGTGGCAGGTGATACAATCCCTCTGTATGATCATGTCATGTAGCAGAAACAGTGGGGAAGGGTGTCCTGGCTATTGCACTAGTTCAAACCTTCACCCTTCATGTGCTTCTCTAATTGTTCTCACCATGGGCTCTCAGCCAGAAGAGGCACCAGAGCCTTCTCTGTCCCAATGTGAGACTCCACTCGCTGAGTCTGCAGGGTCATTTCAGCTACCAAAACCTGGGGAGGCTTTTCTCTAGCATGCAGACCAGCCCCTACCAAGAACATCACCCAGCAGTAGTATGCTTCAATTCGTTCCTATGACAGTTTGTCATCCTCTGCTTGCACTTGGAACCAAGGCTCAGCAGTTAGCTGGGAAATGAGAGCACCAAACTGCCCCTTCCTCTTCTGCAGGTTGCAACAGCAGCTCTGCTGCAGAACCCAGATGGGTTTTCTGACCAGGAGATTCTTCTAAAGAAATCTCAGCTACCAGGCAGCTTCCTGGTGCTTTTCCTGCTCTTCTCTTACACAGTGGCCACAGCAAGAGAGTCCACCTGCAGGCTTCTTTCTTAAGGAGCTTTGTGTTGGTGAGAACACAGCAAATGACTCTCCCAGATTAGGGGAAACTTGTGCCATGGGAAAAGCCAGATTTGAGGAATCCTCTGGGGAGTTCAACAGGAAATGCGTAACAGAATGGGCTGCCCAGGGAGGTAGTGGAGTCGCCGTCCCTGGAGGTGTTAATAAAAAGCCTGGATGGGGCACTTAGTGCCATGGCCTGGTTGATTGGCTAGGGCTGGGTGATAGGTTGGACTTGATCATCTCAGAGGTCTTTTCCAACCTGGCTGATTCTATGATTCTATGAAGAAAGGATCTGCCCATTACAGGTGGCAAAGCTCTTGGTGTAACATCTGAGACTGTCACACCAGGAAACATCACCCATGTTATGGTTGGGACCTTACTGGTGAGACATTGTCACTTCAAGAGATAAACCTGCTGCAGCTGGGGAGGAGGTCTGCAGGAAAACCCAGCATGCTGGCCTCTGGGGAGGGGCAACAGCTTGGTAGGGAACGTTGGGAAGTGAGGGAGAGGGTAGGCTATGAGCTGAGTTTTCTTCTTATCTTTCTTTCATAGCAAAACTGGAACATTCATCACAAGTTCCCCTGCATGTTTGCCTTCCCTATTGTACGCTAGGTCCTTGCTAGTATTTGAAGCTAGAGAGAAAAGTAGATGAGTACTCAAGTAAATAATATGTGATTATTATGTTGATGAATTGGTGGAGATGAATATCTGTGTAAAAGCTCTGTAAGGATTTTTCCATCCATGCATCCTGAGTGAAAGCAGTGAACAAATATCTCTTAGTTCTACCTGTCCAGGAGAGGTGCTGGGGTAAAAGGTAAGCTGGTAACTTCCATCCTACTGGATGTCCAGGACAGCTTTGCAGACTGAACGTGACTGAAACGGTGGAAACAGCAGTGCAGGTGTGACCAATGTAATTCTTAATTTCAACTGAAATTCCAGCTTCATGCTTAATCCCGATTTAAATTCTTCCTCTTAAAAAATTCGTTCAGTTCTCAGTCACTGAAATCTGTAAGGACCTTCTCTGTACTGAGACTGTCAGGAAAAAGCAGAACAATCTGAATAAGGCACGTCCAAGAGCCTCAGAAACTAGGAGATGAAAACATACAATGCCATTTGGAAGGAGGGAGGCTTGTTTGTGTGTGTACTTTGCTTCCCATGATTTCTAACTCAGACTCATGATTTTAATGTCAAAGCCATGATATTTTCAGGCCTGACTCATTCCTTTCTTGTTTTTAATTTTTTTTTTTCCAATATTTGTACTTTAAATTGTCCTGACTGTCACTGAGCATAAGCCCAGGACAAAGTGTGACCTCAAAGCTCTGTTTCTGAGCTGCCCCAAAAGGTCACGTGCCCATCATAATGTAAGAAAAGGACCAGGTGGGCAGTGTGGGGATGCATCTGAAGTCACCATTAACACAAGCCCTAGTAGCAGACTCTATCCATAAGGATAACATGGTCACAAGGAAAGAGAGTTCATAGAATCAGTCAGGGTTGGAAGGGACCACAAGGATCAGCCAGTTCCAACCCCCTG
>VWZI01008852.1:745981-788364 GCA_013396835.1 Psilopogon haemacephalus | reverse complement strand
GTGGCTGCTCCCTCCCTGGATGTGTTCCAGGCCAGGTTGGATGAGGTCTTGAGCTTCCTGATCTAGTGGGAGGTGTCCCTGCCTATGGCACAGGGGGGTTGGAACTGGCTGAGCTTTGATGTCTCTTCCAACCTAAACCATTCTATGATTCTATAATTATATGATTCCTTCACAGAGCAGAAGCTTGTTGGTAATGTGCCAGAAAAGCCCAGCACAGAAAAGATGGGTCAGAACTTTTGTGTGGGCACGTGAGAAGTGAGACAGACCGATGGGGAAACACGGCAGAAATTTCCACAGCTGCCAGCTGGTATGCAGAGAAAATTGCTAGGTGCCCACACCTTGAGACTGGAAGGTCCTGTAGAGGGAAGGAGCCAGGTGGTTAGATTCTGTGTCAACCCCCAGCAGATGCTGGGCTGGGCTATCCCACATAAGCATTACCTTTGCCACTGGAGGCTGTTTGGCTGTGGGTAGGGGGATGGTGCTCTTGTTTTTCAGGTAGTTTTCTTCGTTCCTACCTCCTGGGTTGCTGTGAAGAGTCATGGTGCTGTGTAGGGGTCCCAGCATGAGACATTCAGCCCTAATCCTGCTTTAAAAAATCCATGTAGAGCAGGACTCTGCGAAGGAATTTGGCATTTGAGGTGGTGAACAGTGTTTTCCAGGCTGTGAGGGAGTCCCAGGAATGGGTCTGCTCTGAAATTAACCTGGAGACTGGGCAGGAGGGGGAATCTGTCCATCTGAGACTTGAGATGAGTGTTCTGTGATGGAAAGCTGTAGGTACATGGCTAAATATCCTGCTCCCTTCTGCACATTTACCTATGAGGCTCGGAATACTCTGTTTTCTGCAAACATCTCAGAAGATCTGCCCTCTTACAAAGCAGGCTGTAGGCTGGGAAATGAGGAGCAGCAGGGTGCTGAAGACTTCTAAGCCTGCCTGAGCTGGGGAAGTGGTGGCTCTGAGAGAGCAGACAAATGCCCAGTCTGGCTGTCAGGAGATTTAGCAAACATGAGCTCTGGGAGACTGAGCAAAAGCAAGAGGGATGGACTATTCCCCAGTCTCCCACAGCTTCCCTGGCAGGTGGGCAGAACTGTGTTCCACGGCTACACTATCAGGGCTCACAGGAGGAATGCATTTGCCTGCCAGGATCCTGACAAGAGACAGGAGGGAATTCAGCTGAAGAAAGGTGGAGGTGGCTGATTGGTATGGGACTGATGCTTCAAGGAACTGCCAAGGAATGATGCCTGGCTTGTGCTGATGTACAGTATGCACTTAGTTGGGGAGCCCTGTTGCCCTCCTGCTACTAATCTTGATGGAAAGTAAGAGCTGAGGGGATCTGGGACGCTCAGCATCTCTGCTTTTCCCAGGGTGAGCTCGGTGTTATCAAGAAAATGCAGTGATTGATAGTGCCAGGCTCTGCAGAGAGGCATGTTAAAGCAAATCACAAAGTGTGTGCCCTGCAGACTCCAAAGAATGGAGCTGGTCTGTGTGGGTGCTCTGGAGAACAGAGAGAAACTTGTCTCTGGAGGGGGAGGGCAGGTGACCAATCCTTACTCTAGCAGCACAGAGTGGCAGGAGATCAGGGCATTCCTCTCCTGATGGCCAGATCTGGATCTGCCTTCTCAACCACGAAACTGGTGGCTGTGGCTGCCCTACAACACAAAGTGGTTGTGAGCTGAGCTGAACATTGCTTATTTCAAGGGATGAATGGTAACTGGGAACTGATGCTCTTGGTAAAGTTACCCTCTAAAAGCTTGGGTCCCACTGGGTGGTGCCAGGTTGGTAATGATCTGGTCAGTAAGATGATTCCATTGAGTATGTCTATATATGGGATCAAATATGCAGTCTGACAAACCTGGGAACTTGTTTTCCCCTCCCTTGCTGAAAGCTCACCAAGTGTACATCATCCAAGCAAGAGATATGCCTACAGAAGGTTTTGGAAGACTGTCTCCGTCACTAAGAATGAAACAACTTTAAAAATCTGTCTCCTGAGCAGTGACTTAGACCTCTCCCAAGAACAGATGGGATTCTGAGTAGTCAGTGGAATTCTTGATGCTGAAATCTCTGTGTCTGTGTACAGGTGTTTTGCTGAACTGGTTCTGCTGCTGGCACAGATGTTCCAAGGGTTCATGTCTGCTCTCTTGTTCTGTCTTTAAGCCTGTACATTTGAGGCCTTGTTTTTATTCAGCTTCGGTAGCTGTCTACCAACATCTTTTAAAATCAGCCTTGATTTAGCTTCCTCTCTAATCCTTCAATCCCTCCGGGACAACCTTTACACTGTTTTTTTTTTTGCAGCCAGTTGATTGTTCTCTCTCTCACTTCCAAATTTCCATGAGATATTTGCAATATCCCACTCTAATACCTACTAATCCATTAAAAATACCCATGAGATAGATTAGGTAATCCACTGTGCCTCACAGATTGCGCCGCTTCACTCTCTGCCTTCCCTAGAATAGTCGCAGAACGAGTGCTACATCTGCACTGGGAAAGCATTGTTCCTCCAAAAGGAGCTCTCAGCACTAGCTCACAAGCAGGCAAAGCTTGCTTGAGAAAATGCTCTGCACCTATGCAGATCTACAGGGACAGCTCCGCTTGACAACAGGCTGGAAATGTGGCTGCCATTAGCAAGGTTGACCTGTGTGTGTTTGCAAAGAGCATCACGGGATAGAAGCACTCGAGTGGTCACTTCTGCCTGCTCTGCAGGTGTTTTGTCTCTTGGCTCCTAGCTGAAGATCACAGAATCATGGAATGGTTTAGGTTGGAAGAGACCTCAAAGATCATCCAGTTCCAACTCCCCTGTGCCATAGGCAGGGACACCTCCCACTAGAACAGGTCGCTCAAGACCTCATCCAACCTGGACTTGAACACATCCAGGGAGGGAGCAGCCACAACCTCCCTGGGCAACCCATTCCAGTGTCTCGTCACCCTCACTGGAAAGAACATCTTCCTAACATCCAGTTTAAATCTCCCCTCTGAGATTTTAAACCCATTACTCTTCATCCTGTCATTACAAGACCTTGTCAATAGTCCCTCCCCAGACTTCCTGTAGGCCCCTTTCAGATATTGGAAGGCTACTACAAGGTCTTCTCAAAGCCTTCTCTTCTCCAGGCTGAAAAGCCCCAACTCACTCAGCCTGTCCTCATAGCAGAGCTGCTGCAGCCCTCTGATTGCCTTTGTGGCCTCCTCTGGACTGGCTCCAACACTTTCATGTCCTTCTCGTGTTAGGAGCTCCAGAGCTGCAGACAGTGCTGCAGGTGGGGTGTGAGGAGAGCAGAGCCAAGGGGCAGAATCCCCTCCCTTGCCCTGCTGCCCACAGCTGCAGCCCAGCACACAGTTGCTGTCTGGGCTGCACTCACACTGCAGCCTCATCTTGAGCTTTTCATCAGCCCAGACCTCCAGGTCCTGTTCCTCAGGGCTGCTCTCAACCATTCCCCACCCAGCCTGGAGTTGTGCTTGGGATTGTGCCAAAGTAGCAGACATTGCCAGTCCCTGTCTTTAAACTCCAAAATATCATGCTTGCTTCATATAGAGGAGGTTCTTCAGCAGCACACTTGCAGTTTCCTCACAGACAAGAAGGCAATGTCATACTTGTTGGGTTGCCATGAGACCATCTCTCTTTCTAGAACGTGTGACAGTGGCCAAAAGCATCGTGTCACAGTTTGTTTTGCCCTTTTAAATCCAATGGCTGCTAAGAGTAGAGGGAGAGCTTTGATATCAGCCTCAGAACCTGTTTGCTGTTCCTGGATGTGGTGCTGAGCCTATCAAGCTTAGTGCCCAGCATTGGATGCAGGTGGAGCATAGGTTAAGGAACGAGTGAAAAATACAAACAAACATACAAACAAGTGGGGAAAGAGTTGGAGAATGTTTAATGGTTACTTAAACCTCGATTTTGTTGAAAAACTTTAAGTAGGTTCTTAAGAGACCCTGTTGAACTCTGTACTTCTATGTGTCATGGCAAATAAGAGATACTGGATGAGGGCAGTTCCCAAAACATCTCTGCTCTCATGATACATGGTCAACTTTTCTTGCTCCTGAAGCAATGCTAACGCTTACTGAATTTGTGCCTGATGCTCCACCTAGGCTAAAAAAAAAAAGGAGGAAAGGAATGGGAAAATTAGCATTGGGAAACTTCTTTGTGCAGTCTGATAGGATGGTATCTTTTAGACATTCATCCATTAACTGCTGCAGCAGATCCTCAATCCTGAGATCTGTGAGCTCGATATTATGCAGACAGCAATTTGTGAGCTCCTTACAATCCTTCAATACAGTGTCCAGAGGTGCAGGCATAGACTCCACCACAGTGAATCCACAACAGAGCACTGGAAAAGGCTCCCCAAAAGGATTGTGAAGTCTGCTTCTCTGGAGACTTTCAAGGCCTGTCTGGATGTGTACCTTTATGGCCTGAGTTAGATTGTCTGGTCCTGCTCTGGCAGGGAGATTGGACTCAATGACCTCTTTGGATCCCTTCCAACCCCTGACATCCTGTGATCCTGTGAATCTGAGAGTTTTGTAACAGCAGAATGTCCTCTAAGTTATCTTTTGGATGGGTTTTTTAAAAAAAAACAACAAATGACCCAGGATTAATCAGTCCATCAGCTGAAAATTATTCAAAGGTTCTGGGAGGGTCAGGGTGGGATTTCTGAAAAGATTGTATGGTTGCATCCAGGCAGCATCTCCTGGGCTAGTGATGAGCCTCATGCTGAATGTGTTGCCTTCTGCACCTCTGATTACCTGGGAGCCCTGGCCTCCCAACTAACCATGGCTGTCAGCCCTTGTATAACCAACTCATCACTGCACAGAGCAGTGACGTGGGCTGTGGTTTTAAGCTGTAAACATAAAGCCAGGGTGCCCTGAGGTTCAGTGCTGTGAACAAAGCAGAGGCAAACAATTTTCTGTGGAAAGAGCAAGTAGGTACTGAACAGCTCTCCTTTATTCAGGAAAATGGGAATAAGGCTGAAGGGAAAAGTCCTAGGAGTGAAATTAGTCTGTGTGCTGGTCATGCCTTTGGCAAGCCTGAGAGTATCTTAGCTGGTGATCCTGTTTGGTGAATACACAAGCAAGACATTGCAGTCCTCTAGCTACATATATCACCAAACCTTGCCCTCCCCATGGCTGCCTATCTTGCCCTGCATTTGCAGATATAATTCTGCCAGTCAGTGCAGGGCAACCTTGTCTGGGACTTGCTGTTTCTGGCCTCTGGTGCCACTGCTGTCCTTTATCGTCTGGAGAGCTGGGGATAAGGAGCAGAGTTTTGCATGGAGTCTTATGCCTTTGGGTATTTTTCACTGAAGGTTAAGGCACAGACCTGTTTTATATGTAAGTTTAGTGACTGAAGCTTCTAATTTTCTCTGATTGACTTTGTTTATTCAGCAGAACACCTTAAAGCAGCTTTCCTGCTGTTGCAGGGATCTCAGAGACTGGTGATGCCACAGGCAGGATGCAAGCAGGGAGCGCTGGGGCTCATGCACAAAACTGTCTTGAATAATCTTTGCTCTTATTCAAAAGAGACAGTGCTGTACTCCCTCTCCGTGCATGTGTGATGCACTCTAATAGCAAGAGCTAGTCTGCCCCTTTTACATCTCTAACCTCCTACACAAAGTGAGCAGCAATCCAGGATGGGTGCAGTGGGGTTGGAGAGGCTGCTGTGGTACCCATGAGAAGGCTGTGCACAGGAGGTTGCTTTATTTCTCCTCTCCGCAGCAGTGAGATGTCTTCTTTGCTTCAGTGGCTGGTTTCTGGCTACCGTGCCTTAAAATAGAGATGTAGACAAATTGGCAAAAGGCCAGAGGAGAGCAGCACTAATTGTCAGAGCTTTAGAAAACATGACCTCTGAGGGGAGGTTGAAGAAATCAGGTGCATTTAATCTAGGCAAGACAGCATTGATGGGGGAGGGAGAGGGATGTCATGGTTTCTCAGTACATAAAAGTTGTTGTTAAGGAAGGATGATTGATTTGTTCTTTCACTATCACTGGGGGAGAATGATGAGACTAAACTGCATTTACACTGCAGAGAAGGTTTAGTTTGGATATTTAGGAAATGCCTTCAGCACAGTGAAGTGCAGAAGAAGATTGTCCAGGGGACTTTTTGACACTGGTGGTTTGAAGAAGCTCCAGTCTGCTTCCATGAAAGGTGTGGGCTGTGCAAACCCCACAAGATCCCCATTAGTGTCTTTGCTCCTGTAGTTTAGGCTAAAGGGTAAGTTTGAGGTCAATGCCTCTCCCTTAGTTTTCCAGCATTGCCAAGTTCAGAAGGTCAGAAATGCATGAACCAGAGTCCTTGAAGCACTGGCTGTAGTTCTTCAGAATGATGTGGCTCTGTTTATCTGCCCACCAGCTTCTAGTCTTTTTGGCTGTGTCTGTATTGTAGTTGGAGATCTGATGGCAGAGAAACCCAAGCTTGAGGTAGTCTAATTCTCTTGGGCAAGAATGAAGAGAGGGCAGCTTGGATCTTAGTACAGGGCAGTTGCCCACGTAAGCATCTGGTGTTGGGAGACCTATTACACTGAATTTTGTGCTGCTGTCTTTGCTGAGGTACCAGGCTGAGATCTGGAGGAGATATCCTCTGGCCATGGTGCAAGCAGACACCCGTTTGAGAACAAGACCTTTCCCTCTGCAGTCATGCCATAGGAATTCCTTCTGCAGCAATATGGCCTCCAGATAGGGATTATAAAATAAAATGTGAAAGAATAACTAGTTGCTGGGAAAACATTGCACATTAGCACAACTTGTTCTCTACCTTGACTGTTTTTCATTTGACAAGTATCACTTGCAAAAAAAAAGAAAAAGAAAAAAAAAAAAAAAGACAGGTTTTATTATAACTCTTTTGTCTGCTTCCCTTCCAACTTCCCGAGGACATTTTTCACAGGCATCAAACAACTTTCGGGACAAAATGTTGGTGACTTCTCCAGTAGTGGTGAGAAACGAGGACGTGTGGGGGTGCCATCCACTGGTGAAAGTGACAGAATTTCTCACACGCCCTCACTCATGACCTTCCCTGCAAACCTTTTCTAGGCTTAAGCTTTTCTTTAAGGGGAAGGTCTAGGTTTTTGCACCCATTGGCAAAGCACAGGCAAAAGCTTGGACCTTTAATACGCTTTGTTCTTTTGCAGAGTTCTGCCTTTTGGAACAAATTTAGAGATGAAGCTATCCTGTATTTTTAAATACCCTACTTTTTTATCCCTCTTGCCTGAAGCTATTAACATTGGCAGAATTGATGTCCTTTGTTTATTTTGTGTACTACTTAGAGCCCAAATGTTGAACACCAGCCGGTTTATTTTTCCTCTGGGCTGCAGTAAGAGGTAGAGCATGCTTTTGCTGTTGGCTCTGTGCATCCTCTTGCATTCCTGTCCTGAGCAGTCTGTGAGACAGTCTTCACAACAGAGATGGAGAAGGTGAAATGACTTCCCTGTGATCAAGCTAAGAGTAGGTCCAGTAAATGCACACCTTTGCCTTTGAAGTGTTTGTATGACAAACACATGCTTCTGCCTGTGGGTTAGTGAGCACACGCTCCAGGGCTTGTAAGTGGGCAGTGGAGCCCCTCACTTGCTGTGATAGATGTGGTGTAGAGGCCTTGGCAGTAGCCAGAGAGGCCAAGAGGAACACTGCTGACTGTGCATGGGAGCTGGGCGCAGCAGAGCCCAGGCTGACGAGGAGCAGCATGGCTGATCCACTGTTCCTTTTGGAGCTGGTTGGTCTGGATCTCATCCACAGCACTGACACTGAGTCACTGCATGACCTCAGGCACTCCGATACCATGGTGATGAACACAGCACAAGTGTCTAGACAGATAGATTAGATTGGATAGACTCTGCATTTGACAAATATTTGTGTATCGCCACTGTTGGTGCTCCCCTGCCGTAACTACCCAGCCTGCTGGCTTCAGTGGGTGTTCTACACAGTTTGGGGGCAAGAAACAATTTTTACACTGAGGAGGGAGTGGACATGTAACCACAGTGACACACAGGTATGGGTGGGGACAGACTGGAAGCAAAGCAGGCACTAGGGCAACTCTTGGAGGAACACTCCAGTGTGTGGCAGAAAGGCTCACCAGTGGTGAGCTGCCTTCTTCCCAGCTCTGTTGCAGCCTCACACACTTCCTCATCTTTCCTCCTGTAACCGAAGTCTGCAAGAGCCTCAGGGCAGTGGTAACTCCCTCCCCCTGTTACAGCTTCTATCGCAAGGCCCTGATTTCAGAAAAAAAGGCAAACCACCAAAGTGAAACTTCCTTAAAAGCTTTCCTGTGCCGCTATTAGCCTCTGGCACAAAGGAGGATGCAGGAGAATCAGTTCTCCCTGAAGTGACTTTTGGTTATTTTCCCACCTGGTTCCCTTGTGAAAGCTGAACACAGAAGTAAGGCAGAGATATGGCTAGGAGAGTGCTGTGTGAGACCTCTGCAAGGTCTCCTGAGCACCCCTGCCTCTGGCAGCCCTGCCGGGGATCCAGGAGTGCTGGAGAAGAGCACTGCCTCTTTAAGGGGATTTGCATAGCAGGGCCTAATTACAGTTGTTGATTCTGATGTTTTCTGTGTTGTTCATATTCCATTAAAGGATAATGCTGCTTAATTTGCAGCAGAGGGTCTCGGTTAACAGTGCAGCCAATCACAAAGCAGCCCTAATGACATTACTTCCCTACTTTTGGTAACACATAATTAAAAAATCACTTCATTTCCAGTTGTGTGGTTCTCCCCTCTCCCCCAATCTCCTAATTACTTTCAGAGCCATTTTGTGATTATCTGTAAATATTTTAGCAGTTAGACCTACTAATGAGTCCACAGAAGAGTTAATACCTTGAGTGGCATGGCTGCTTGCCTTTCCCTTTCTACCACTGCCTTGCAAGGAACAATTTTCCACCTTGCAGTGGGATGGTTTGCTATCTGGCTTCGGGGCTGTGGAGAGGACAGGAGATAGGATGGAAAGTCACAATACAAATGCTGCTTTCTCACTTCATAGATCTGCTTCCTGTGTTTGTCTGATATCTTGAGTATTCGAATTCATTTGGGCTTCTCAGACTGAATGCTCAGAGCTGACAGAGTGATGAAGGAGTGAGCTGCAGTAGCTTCCCTGCCCATGTGTTTCGTGGGCTCAATTGCTGTGTTCTTTGTGTGGTCAATCAGTAACACCTTGTGCAAGTCCACTGGGAGCCTACTGATAGTCTCTGAAGGCATTATTTGGAATAGCTAGAGATAATTGTATAACTAGGGGGTAATTAACTTCCAGGAATCAAGCTCAGGCTGCATTACTCCTAGGGGTGAGGCTGAAGGACTGGAAATTAGAGAAATCTACTTCTCTCTAATCGTTTGAGCACATGTGGCTTGGAAATCTTAGATATTTGGGGGATGTGAGGCTGCTTCAAATTGTGTCTATGCATTTCTAGGCAATTCTTTAATAACAGGTAAGAGAGGGAGGCTTGAATATTACCCTAACCCAGTTCATCTGTGTTTCAGGTAACCCTGTCACAGTGGGTATGAGCATCCATATCTCCAGCATTGACCAGATATCTGAAGTCAACATGGTAAGTTTTACTGGGGGAAGAAAAAGGCCTAATAAACTGTTCTTCCATTTTTCTGGTTGAGATGTGCTACCAAGACAATGACTTCTTAGAGCTACCTGAGATCTCAGGGTGCACTTTTGGAATGCGTGGAAGTCACACCCCTGCTTTCTTGACTTCTTGCTATGAATCTTTGCTGCATCTGAGAAGCTGTTGGAGGAAGAGTGACATATGTCTGGTATTGAAGAGGGATTTTTTGCTTCTGCTTTGGATACAGAATTTTGAGGGCTGGTGGGAACTCTAATTTAAGGCAGAATTCTTCCTCACTAAGCGTACGGAATTTAAAGATGATTTCTCCATGTGTGGCATGATGAAAAAGAAGATCAAATACTTAGCTGGGCTATAGGAAAATACTTGTTTGTTGTGGTGTCATTCTCAGCATACCAGTTTCAATCA
Organism: Psilopogon haemacephalus; assembly: GCA_013396835.1. Classification (NCBI taxonomy): domain Eukaryota; kingdom Metazoa; phylum Chordata; class Aves; order Piciformes; family Megalaimidae; genus Psilopogon; species Psilopogon haemacephalus. The sequence continues at coordinate 778,428 of VWZI01008852.1, read as the reverse complement.
GAGCCTTGCTTTTTCTACCTGCTGAATGCCTTACATCACTGGGACTATCTGTCATTTGTCCTCACAGCCTCAGACCCAGGCTGAAACAATCCTGAAGTCGTTAAAACAACACTTGCAAGACAGGACTGGCATGTGGTACACACCTGCCCCTGCTGTGTGGTGTGGCTGGGAGATGATTCTCCCCCTTTACTCTGCTCTCATCAGACCCCACCTGGAGTACTGTGTGCAGTTCTGGAGCCCCCAGTACAAGAAGGACATGGAACTGCTGGAGAGAGTCCAGAGGAGGGCTGCAGCACCTTTGCTATGCAAGATCCTTTGCTATGAGGACAGGCTGAGAGAGTTGGGGCTTTTCAGCCTGGAGAAGAGAAGGCTTCCAGGAGACCTTAGAGTAGCCTTCCAATATCTGAAGGGGGCTACAGGAAGGCTGGGGAGGGACTATTCACAATGTCTTGTAATGACAGGAGAAGGAGGAATGGGTTTAAACTGGCAGAGGAAAGAACTGAACGGGATGTTAGGAGGAAGTTGTTTGCAGTGAGGGTGGTGAGACACTGGCACAGGTTGCCCAGGGAGGTTGTGGCTGCTCCCTACCTGGAGGTGTTCAAGGCCAGTCTGGATGAGGTCTTGAGCATCCTGTTCTAGTCAGAGGTGTCCCTGCCTGTGGTGAGGGGTTGGAACTGGATGATCTTTGAGGTGTCTTACAATCTAAACCATTCTAGATTCTATGATACTATGCTGAAAGACTACAGTTCACTTGTTAGTGGAGGGTATATTCTAGAAGGGTTAGTGAGTGTCTGAATTAGCACACTGAAGGATCCCTGCTGTTATCCGTGAACATGTGGACAGAGGATATCTTCCTGCATCTCTGGAGCTGGTGCCATCTCACCCAGAGTAGATTCTCATTTGTGCTATTTCTGTGCTGGTTGCACAGCCATCTCTGTTATCTCTCTTATCCATTAGTGTTCATGCCTTTAANAAAAAAAAAAAAAAAGCTAATTGCACTTTTTTTGGTTGACACAAAGGCAGGGTGGATTTACAGTCAGCCTGTGGCTACCAAGTGCAAAAAAGGTGAGCAGCTTTTCATGTTCATTAGTGTTAATTTGGCATTTCTTAAGAGATCTGCACCAGAAAGGAAGGCATCTAATGGAGATGTAGTTCTGGGTGGCATTGTTAAACTGGAGCTTTTTATGCCACTAAGAAGAAAAGAATTATCTGCCCAGATAGCAATGGTTTGGTGTGAAATCAGTTAATTATTTTGGTCACAGTTCTGGGTACACATCCAAGCCTATGCTATCTGTCTCGCTGGCCTTTAGCACCCAGCAGAGGACATAGATTGTGCTGATCATTGCCTAATCTTGCCTTTCTGCCTCCTGCCTGGAGGCTTTTTCTCCAAACTCCTCTCCTTTCCAAGAGGCTGAGTGGAGTGGAAGGCTCTTGACCCCTCTAGCAGCAGCTCTCCTCTTCCTCCATTCCTGGCCAATGCAGGAGAATCCTAGGCCAGTTTAGAGCTCTTGCTGTTCAAGTCAATTAAAACCTTGGTCTCCCAATGCTCCTGTCCTATTTATCTGTTTCTGGACTCTCCTGCCCTGTTTCTGTGGCCCACCAGCTATTCTGCTGTTGCATGGAAGGGAGGAGGGGAGGTGAGACAATCTGACTAGCTGCTTTGGTTTCCATACTGCTTGAAACCCCTAAATGCATATGTTAGTACAACCCAGGGTGAAGGGTCAGCCATGAGCCTTCAGGTTCTCATATGAAACAGTGTCCTTTGCAGGCTCTGCTGTCATCCTGCCATTACCATAACTATCTGTGTGGCATGTTGCATCTCAGTCTAGTAACTGACAGTGGACAGTGTGTACAGTAAGGATGTCGGGTCCAGACCCACGTCCCCATTGCATTGGGTAGCTGTGTTTGAGATTAGATTCAACTTAGAAAAGCCAGATGGCTTAACCTAGTTCCATCTATCTTGCCTGTCAGGGCAGAGCTCAAGAGCTCAACTTTGAATCATGTCCTCCCCCAGTCTCAACTTGGACCTGGATTTTCCTGTGGTAAACCGGTTGTCAAGCTCCTTGCTAGAGCCAGCACAAACAATTTGAGATCTGGACTTGTAGTTCAAGATCCTAAATGGCACAAACATAGCTGGAAGAGAGTAAAGCATGTTAGCTGTCTTCAACAGCCTGATCTTCCTCAGTACACCTGAGTGCTGCAGAGGCTGGTTCAGGACAAACCTCCTGCTGGAGATGTGTCCATGGACTATAAAGGCTGCTGAGATGCTTTGTCACACACCTGGTGTGAGCACCTGTGACGAGGCAGGCTGTGCCCTAGACTCATAGTCATACTCTTACCAACATTTTGCAACCCTTGCCATGTGAATGTGATGCTCTCCTCCCTCCAGTGAACATCTATTCCCCTCTGCTGTAGGATAGATGGGGCAAATGTGTGAAGAAACAGCAACAATAATGTCCTTGTGCAGTGCACGGGACAACAAGCTTCCTGGAATGAACCTTCATCCTCTGAATCTCATGGAATTTGGGCAGTACTGTTAATGGGCATTGGGTGTTTTGCTGGTTGTAGCACAGCTGTAATCAAATGACACCAGACACTGTCCACGTTGTGCTCCTGTTGACACTGTGAAGACATTACTCCTGAGTTTTTGGTTGCCCTGGCTCTCCATTTGACTTGATGAGCATAATCTTCTGTCCATGCTTCCCACACGTGTTGGGCTGGGGGTGGAATGGGGACAAAGTAGTTGTATGTGCGAACCTACTGGAGATCAAGATCTATAAGCATCATGGTTAGGTGGTTCCAAGAAAGGATTACAAAACCAGAAACATCTTAAAGAACAAACATTAAGGGAGCAGAAGAGTTACCGTGTGATGTAAGTTTCCAGGCTGAAGGGATTTTATGTGCATCATTCTTCTGCATGACAGATGCCTCGGGGAAAGGACTGTGTCTTACCCCTGCTCTGGACATGGATACTGGCAAGAAAAACAAGGCAGTTTTTGGCATCATATGTGATTGGGAAAGGGACTGTGCAATGAATAAATTAAAGGCACAGAAGTGAAGCTGGGTTGCCATGGCGACCAAATAGCTTCTATTGTTCCACAATGAGTGTTATTACTTACTGCCCCTTGTAGGATAATTAATTAATCCTCAGACATTCTTTTGGGAACAATAGCCCTGGTGCTGGGACTGGGCAGGCTGAGGAGAACCCGCAGCTCTCCCATGCCTTTCTCTGGGACTTTTGGCATCTGCTGGCTGTCTGGTGGCGGGCAACAAGTGCTGTCAGTGCCTACCCATTGCATGATCCAAAAAGTTGTTTTCCACAGGAGTCCAGCTGGGTGTGGTACTGTGGAGGAATATGGCTCCACCTATGATCTAAGGAGCAGTCCTTGCCTTCACTTGCATGAGAGCTGTATTCCCAAAATGATGATGTGGTGACATTTCAGTCCTGGAGGATTCAGTGCTCTCTGCAAAGGCAGTTGTGTCTTGATGCTGGAAGTGCCCAGCCATTCTAATATATGGAATGCTTTGCAGGTGCCTGTACGTGCTTTGTGTTTCCTAGTGCCTTGTTATAAAATGTCAATGCATCTCCATCTCCATGAGGGCCATGCCCAGATACTGTCCAGTTTACAAGATGGAACCATGCCAGGATGCAGTATGTTCACAGTTACAGTGCTGGCTTTGTAACCATGAGGGTCAAAAGCCACAGTCCTTATTTTTAAAACGTGGCACCTTCTTGCTCATTGCAGCTGCTGCCTGTGTGTGGTCATCCATGCTTTCAGGCTCACTTGCTGGAGAAATGCTTTATTGCTGTGTACTCCTCTTGGCCTTGCTAAGCAACGCTGAGCTGCAGCCTCTGTTCTTGTCAGTGATTAGAAGGATTATTTTCTCAGCCTAGATCAGTGACATCAATTGAAATGCCTGGGAAAAGATGTCAGGGGCCAGGCCAAAGAGGTATAGGGGAGGGCACATTTGACTGGCAGACCCTCTGGGAAGTGATGATCCATGAAGATGAAAGTCCTAGCTAGAGTCTTTTCATGTCCTGTACGAATGTGCAAGTTGGAGATTTAAAGGCAGCCTGAAAGGAGGAAATGTCTTCATAACGATGTTCGGGAGCTCAGATGATCTGCAAAGAACGAAAGGTTGGTATCTCCTAGTTCTCCTTAAAGGAAATGGAATGGAGAAGTTGTCTGGTAAATGCCATTTTTGATGTGGGAGTTTGAATTGCAGTGAGCATGGAACAACGAGCAGGTATTTATAGATAATCTCTTGGTGTACAACAGTACTTGGATAGTGCTGTGTTCAGATCTGAATGGTCTTGGTACCCAAGATACTGAGGAATATAATAGTACTCCTGACCCAAGGAGAATGAAGAGCACTGGCAGCACAGAGCTCAGGTCACTCTGCAGCTGAAGCAGCTTGTGGGTTTCTGTCCTTGTGGTACATGGCTTGAATGGTGCCCCAAGTCACTCTCAGCTTAATAGTCACAATCCGTTTTGGTGGATCCAGTTCTGATGGTATAGAGTATCAATAGCTTCAGAAGGGGCTGGAAGTCTTACCCAACTCCCACATACCCTTTCAACAGACAGCTGAGGATGGGTCTATTAAAGGTATATTGTACTTGCTGCATGGTGAGACTAGAGGCTACCTAAGACTACAGCCTTATCTCTCTCTAGGTGATCTTTGGGCATATATTTCTCTAGTACCAGACAGTTCAGACTCCCTTCAAGCGTTAATGAACTATTGCAATAAGAAAAACAAGCAGAAGTTTTTTTAATGCATTTGAAATAAGAGATGGTTACCCTTCACGACACTTCCATTTTCCTGCCCTGTGATCTGTGCAGTCCTAAACCTGCTCCCTCCTGTGTATCTGCACACCATAGACAGCTCGGAGCATCCAGCCGTTCCAGTCGTGATTTCTTTGTGGCTCCTATAATTTATTCATCCCAAGATGCTCTCCTACATCTGCAATAACATCGTCTCAGTTTGTTATAGCACCGGCTTTAAAGTTTTATAAACCTGGTGACAAGTTGAAAAGTTACAGGAGGATTGTTGCAGAGGGCTAGTATGAGAAACAAGGCTTCCAAACAGAAATGATTGCAGGAAGGTAAGCGGCAGAGGAACCGTGCCTGTGGGATTGGCAAGGTGATTTGCTGGGGGACAGTTTGCAGTGGAGACAGGTTAGTGGTTGGTGCAGGATGCTTGGCAAAAACTGATTTTGATGGTTCATTTTGTTGCCTCCTCCTCCTCCCTGCTCCTGTATCACCTATTGCCATGCTGCTGTCTCGTTGAGGTGGCTGCACTCGCTCTTGGCATACTGCACCAGATCTCTTGGGGTTTAGGAAAGGAATCATCATGTCTGCTATTTCCCAAAAACAAAACAAAACAAAAGAAAAAAACAGGCTGTATTGTTTGGCAAAGAAGTTTTCCCTGTGTAAGAGAGATATGAAGCATGACCCAAGGCAGTGATGAGCTGCTAGGGTTTTCCGTTGGCTTTTAACCCCAAAGAAAATATAACAGGTTATGTGTAAGGGTGTCCTCAACCAGGACAGTTCATCCTACCACCTGTTATGCCACCATCAGTGGGCCATCACTCTCCTCACTACATCAAATTTTCCACCTATTAGGCATGCTAGAAATAGGCTTTGTAGTGGAATCCATCCTGATGGGGCATTGCTGTTCTGTTTTCACTGGAATATGAATACACACTGGCTAGTTGAATCTCAATTGCAATGCAACCCATTCACAGTAATCTATCTATCTATCTATCTATCTATCTATCTATATCTATCTATCTATCTATCTCTCTGTCTGTCTATCTATGTATCTATCTATCTATTTATTTATATATGTGTATGCTTGGGTCCTCTGTGTGCTGTGCACAGCTGATGAAAGAAGGCAGTGTGGATAGCTAGATTCTGTATGAGAGGCTTTCTTTGGTACCCCCCACACAGCAGCCTCTTAGACTGTATGTTCTCCTGGTCAGAGCTCTTGACCTTTGGGCCCTTTCCTGATAGGCAGAAAAATGGCTATCTGTGTGGGATCACTGATCTGAATGCATGGGGTCCAATCCATTTTCCAAGTGTTGTGACAGTCAAATTGTGTATGCAAAACACTGTTTTCCTTAGGGCTGATGTAGCTTTGACAGTAGCCTTGGAGGACCTTTAGCACACCCTCTGCATGCCTGCAGTGATGGACAAAAAACCTGACTGCAATGTGTCCCTGAAAAGGATTTTCCACTGCTATAGATGTCTGCAGGTTTAATAACCAGGATGTTTAAGGAGAAGTTTCTACTATTGTACTGGGCCTTTTACTACCACTTTTCAAATACAATGTCTGCATTTTTCTTATTCTTATCTGAAACTGTTCTGTTTCATTGCCATCTCTTTATGATGGGAAAAAAAATTACACAAAAGTATTTGCCAGTCACTCTACATCAATGGATAACCAAAGGTTTTTAAACATCAAAGAGCATTTAACTCCTACAGGGAATGGTTTCTGGAGTTCTATGCGATGAGATACAAGCATGACATGACATTTTGGTGCTGTAAATGTTTTCCTGTAGCCTAGGGTATCTCCAGTCCTGTGACACTGTGTTATCTAAATTATGTTTGTGTGTGAGTGTACACATTACAACTTGGTATTTAAGGCTGCTGAATATTGAAGACCGTCAAAATAGGGTAAAACTAAGGGGCAGCTTTGATGCTGAGCTAATGGTGTTGTGCTGTAATAGTGCTGCAGGGGCCATAGTTGCCTGGGTTGACAGGGTTGCAGGTAGCAGATGATGCCGTGGAGCCTTGGAGCTGGAGAAGGGCCATATCCTACCAGCAGGGCATGATAAGAATGCTAGAGCTCTGACTTAGGGTGAAGTATCCCCAGGTTCTGTGGTGGCATGGACAGACTGGGGTTCTGTTCTGCCCTTTTTCACATGCTAGTGGTTTCTGTGTGCTGTGATTTAAACCAAGGTATGGCAAACATTCAACTGAGATGGAAGGTTTTTTCAGAGTTGACAAGTGCCTGTGCCTTCCTCTGCTGCTGATTGCTTCAGTACAGCTTAGGTCACACTGCTATTGTCAGTTCAAGTCCTGGTGTGCAGGGCTGCAATGCACTGGATGGCTGATTGCTAAGGCAATCAAACCATGGCAGTTCTGCACATGCAAAACAGCAATTTTTTGACGGGGAGAGTTAGCAAGGGATGCAAAGTGCCATCCTGCACAGTGTTTGTTGCAATGTCCTGTGAACACTACCATCAGTTACATGCAGTCACCTTGTTGGCCTGCTCATGTCTCTTCTTCTCCAGCAATAGGAAGTATTTTGTCCATACACACACAATCACTTGGCTAGCTGAAGGAAAGCAACTGCATCTTGCTGTCTTTTCCTTCTGCTAGAGGCATGTTAGGAGAAATAAAAGATGGTTGCAGTGGCATAAAGAGTAACCTCCAGGCCTCTAGACATAGCACCTTTGACCTAGTCTCCTTTGCAGGCAAGAGGTACAACTGCTTACTCCATGGCTCGTCCAGATACATGATAAGAACAGAAATCTACTGAGCTCCTAGCAACATCTCTGCAACAAAGCAGATGTCAGGGACTCATCTCATCTGCCGTTGTTGCATTTGAGGTTACTTTGTCTATCCTTGCAGTGCTGACATCCCGTGACAGCTGAGGCTCAGGGTGACTTTCATCAGCACTGATGAAAAACAGTCACTTGTCTAAAAAAGTCAAGAATCAGATGTAGATATCTGCTGTTATCATATTGTGCTTTCAGTTTATTTGGGTTTGGGTTTGGTTTGGGTTTTTGTTTTGTTGTTTTGGTTTTGTTGGGGTTTCTTTGTGGTTTTTTTTTTTTTTTCTTTGTTTGTTTGCTTGCTTGCTGTTTGTTTTTTGTGTGGTTTGGTTAAGATTTTTTAACACAAATTCCACGGATTGTGCTGAAGGATCCCTTGCACTGAGGTAGTGCATGAGGATAAGTAAACCCTCTGGCCTCAGGGGCACTCTTCAGTGTGATGGTAGCAGGGACTGGATGCTGAGGGTTAAATAGGCAGTGGCCCCCTTTCTGCCCTTCCACCAGAGGACACAGCTCTTGCACAAAGTCATTAAGAACTGTGAAGTAGTCACCATTCAGGTTTTGAAATTGGCTGCAAAGAGATTGTCCCGTCTTAAAAACTAGAAAATAGGTCAGTGTGACTCATATGTCAATATTTACTGCATTTATGGCAACTTGTGGAAGGGAAAAATCTTATCTGTCTGCCATAATATTTCACAGATTATCCCATTCCCATGACAAAATTCTCCCTGTGCCCTTGGTCCTGGTATTGCTTGAGTGCAGAGGCAGCGCAGTAAATTCACTACATCTTAGAGTCAAGTTGCTAAGTAACAACCCAAAGATCACCGCACAGTCTCTTCAAATGCTGTGGCCAGCTGACACCTAGAATCTACACAAAGCACCAGGAATTTCTTCTGAGATGGAGGTCTCAAGGGCTCAGGGTATGTGTAGCAGAGAGCAGCCTGCTAAAGCAGTGATCCTGCCAGGTTCTTGCCACTGTACTGCCTGGAGGTGTCCTCATGTGAGAGGAGACAGCTTCCTTCCATCACCTGCAAAAGGGTCTCCTGTGCTTGTGCTGGGGGGCTGTGATGTTTTGAGCATTAATGATGTCCTTGAATGATGTGCTTCTGTTGGCTGAATTTCATGATTTTTGCCATGTACATAGCTCAGTAGGTATTGAACCGTGGAAACCTTTGTGAAGCGAGCTCTCAGTTGGGGAAAGATTGTGAACTGCTGGACTAGAGAATTATTTTCTCCCCCTGAGACTTTCTATTTTATGGGGCTTGGGTTTTGGTTTGGGTTTTTCTGTTTTTTTGGGGTTTTTTTTGTAATTTTAAATTTTTAAAATATTTTTTCCCCAGGGATCTTGTAGCATTCATGTGATATCTTAATGGGAGAGTCTGCAGAATGATCTTTGCCTAACTGTAAATTCTTGGTTGTGGGAAAGCTGTTGGGTAGACTGTCTGATGCCTAGCCTAGACCTTGGGTTCTGCAGCACAAATAAAACACAGTGTCAATGCTTGTGGCAAATAATTCCCCCTGTGCATCTTTCCGTGGTGCTCTTATCCCTAAGGAGCAGCTTTGCAAGTTCTCCTGTATCACAAGTTCAAGCCTCAAGAGGGCTGAGTCAATCATGCTCCAATACTGAGAAACAAAGTTCACATGTTTTGCTCACTAGGCAATTTCCCAAATGAGATCATTTCTGTGCTCTTATTGCAGAGGCTAGAATCACTCTGCTCTTTGTAGGGTGACTCCACCCCACAGCAGGAGAGAAGCCGTGTTGGAGAGGATGAGAGCCCATGGCTACAGAGTTTGCAGCATGCTTTCAGCTGAACAGTGCTATGTATTGCAGTGCTCCATCTGTTCCTGTATCAGCCAAGTTATCTTTAGATCTGAACATATCAGTGTTGTATGGTGCTGGTATGAACCACTTCAACTTGCACCCCAGCATTTCTGTAGTAGTTAGAATCGCTACCGCAGAAAACTTTGCCTGGGATAAAAATGTCCTTCCCCCCCACCCCCCTGCTTACTTTTCTATTCAGTTTTTTACACAGGCAGAACTCCCCCTGCCTTTATATATATATATTTTTTTTTTTTTTTAATATATATGTATTAAAAATCCCTCTGTATTTGAAAGCCACGTTCCAAATTGCCACCTGTTTCAATAAGAACGCTGCAGCCATGGAAAGGATTACTGCAGGATGCTAAAGCGTTCTTCCCACAAGTGAAAGCTTCATCTGATTTGATTGAAAACCAAATTAGATCTTGAGAATCTGACCTTCTGACATCCTGTCATACATACTTTCCGAGCATCTAGCAACAGAAAGTGGATGTGCGCAAGAGTGCCTGTGCCTCAATATAGAACCTAGCTCCAAATGCAAGTGCGTGCGTGTCATGTTGCTATTTGAATATGTAAATAAACGGGGCTATATATAGCTCTATATGTTATGTACATGCTAAGTGAAGGTGGCAGATACGACAGCTGAGTAGCTCTGCTGCTCCTGAATGCTGATAGAAGCTCCCCGCCTGCTCCCTACATCCCTCGCGCTTGCTCCTGCCCCATCTCGGTCTTTCTGCTGTCACATTTTCCAGGCCTCTGGAGAAGATGGTGTGTGGGGACAGGAGTTGTTAATATTCTGCGTCTGTGCTGAGTTGCTAGGCTACAGAGAAAAATGAACATTCAAGGAAAAGGGAAGGTAAGAGGAAGAGGATCTCTTGAGCTGTTTGGAGATCCAGAAAGGTCTTCTACTAAGGTGAAAAGGATCATTAGGGGCAACAAGGCTCTGGGATGACATATGGGTAGACCCTGCTGCCTCAGACCAGCTCCAGCCAGAAAAAAATGGCAGAGGAGGGCATAGATAGCAAGATCCACTGGCAGCTTCCAAGTTACTGCTTGCAAGGTGTACACAGCTGGTCTCCTGCTTCCTGTGAGTGCATGCAGTGGGTCTGAGTCCCAGTCTAATTCCTGAACATGAACCCTGTTGCCCCCACAAATGAGTGTTGGGTATTTAGCTGTACAGGTTGTGAGCCATCAGGCCTGCCAGGTGCCTTGTGTTCCACTCTTCTGGAAGGCTGCCTTTGTCCTGTGCTCCTGTTCCCGTATGTAGGATTCCTGTTCCCTCTCAATGTTACTCTCTGTATCAGAACCCTCAGAAAAATTAAATAGTGCCTTTGGGTATTTTTTTTTATCTAGATACTTTATTTACTGAGCTTACATGGGCTCCTTGCCAATAACTTTCAGTGAGCTCTGCAAATAGAGCTCCTTGGCTCCAGGACTATTGGTCCTGGTACTGCAGAGAGCACTCACTCAGCATGGACAGAGACTGCAGCTTGTTCTCTGCCATCCAGCTGGCCGTGAAGTCCAAGCCTGCTCATTTGTAGACCTCCACAGCCTGCGGAAATCTCCCTTTATTTCGAGCATTCTGTAATAAGCTTGACTTGTTCAGCAGCATCAAGAATGTTTCATACAGCTGCCTCTTGAATGCTATTGTCAGTTAACTACACTGCACCTGTCCATCAGGTTTATGATCCTGCAACCAAGACTTGGATTGCTAAACTGGACGACTGTTAGAATGGGCTCTGTTGTGTGTAGTGCTGCTGGTGTCAGCCTGGATTGGTTCCCCTGGCTTTATCCTGCAATAACCAAGGGCAGGCTAACCCATGGATGGAGGCAGAGGTAGACTGCATCCATGATGGTAAGGTCAGTACCCTTGACAGCAGAAAATGCTTCCTAGAAGAGGTTAGCAGATACTCCTGCACATTTTATTTGTATAGCATGACTATAGAAGTCTCTGATCTCACCACAGCTGAGAGAGTGGATCGCTAGCCCTTTGCTCTAACAATAACTCAATCTCACTTAGTCAGCTTTGGGGCCACAGATATGACAATGCAAAATATTCATGTGTAGTAGAAGTCACCCCAGACACAGAACTGGATCTGTGTGCAGGAGTCTTAGGGTTTTCAGTCTATATCCAGTTTGCCTGGGCTTGTTGAAAAGTAGACTTTGTTTTTCAAACCACAGTGCAGCCAGCTTCTACCCAACTGAACCTCAGACCTAACTGAACCCTACAGACACAAATACTCTCTGCTCTTCTGCATCTTCTCTGCTTGCCCCAAGTCATCCTTCCTGCATGATTAATAAACAAACATCATTCTAACCTTCTGGTCCAGACCATCTTGGCCAGTCTAGTTGAGCTGATCCACCCAGAACATGTTAGTCGTCTTACATCACTCAAAGGATTTGTTTGCTTCTGTCTGCCTCCTGGGAAATGACACCTTTGTGGCAGTTTTTGGAACCTGGAATATCAAGCCTTCCTTCTCTGAGTTAAACAGTGTCTTTAAAGCACTGCATGCCTTGATGTTGTTGCAGAGAGTCTCGTGGTTTCAGTGCTCAGAGCTCTATTTGCAGCATATTACTCTGCCATGTAAAGTAGAAATATCACTTCTTTCACAACATGATTCCCAGTCTATGCAGCCCCAAACTGCATTGGTGGTCTTGACTGCCACAGGGAATTACAAGCTCTATTTTTATTATTTTTTTCCTCAGGGAGAAAGTAATTTCTGTTCATTACACACTTAGCACTTGCCCAAGAGATGTGGGGATCCCAAACTGCAGCATGGAGGCAAGTTAGCACCCACGTCTTATTTTTACAGGTAAGAGAAAATGAGACATAGGTGAAAGTGCCCAATCTGCTGGAGAATTAGCATTGAGTGAGCTGGAATTGCTACCCAGAGTTGTGTTCCAGCTTACCTAATTCCAGTGGGCTGCTAAGCTCCTTAACTGCTTTGGTTCTCCATTCCTCCAGCCTTTTCCCCACCATGGTGTCTATTAGTCAGTGTCTATGTGGAGGGCTGCAGAAACTCTCCTCCGTGGGGCAGAGTCTGATTGGGTTGGTGTTCAGTAAAACTCTTGGAAAGGTGAAGAGGATGTTCCATTTAAAATTAAAAAAGGTAGAGAGGAGTGACAAGTTCTGGGAATGTTTTGGAGAAATTACATTTTTCTGTTCCCAGGTTGCTCCTGCTAGAAAGTCTATTGAGTTTTAATCACTTGAACATCTCTCAGCAAGCAAGAGGTAAGGAAATCACTACAAGGTGAAAATTCTATGGGGATAGATGCAAAGGCTGTGAAAGCCCTTAGAAAATATTTAAGGGGGCATCACTGGTCTTCCAGCACCACATTTCCCTTGATATAATACCTCCTTCTTAAGGCTTTAGGAAGTGATATCTCCACTAGTCACTGTTAAAATATCTCACTCAAATTTAATTTACTCTAATAAGCTAGTTGTTGCATGTTTAATTAAATGCAAATTGATTATTAAAAAACATTTTTGAGCTTTAATGGCTGTCTATTAGATATGCTCATATGTGTTAAGCAGGAGGATGCAGGCAACACATGCTGTGAGGCAGTAGTGGTAGTGCTAGAAAAGTATGAAAAGATGAGTTGGGAGAAGCTAGGTAGAAGAAAGGAGGAGAAAAAGTAGGGTGCAGCTACTAGTACTATCCCATGGCTTGTAGGTGTGCAGAAAGCAGTTGTGTAGCATAGAATCACACAGTCTCAAGTTGTGATAGGAGAGGTATAGGCTGGCTATTAGGAAAAAGTTCTTCCCAGAGGGAGTGATTGGCATTGGAATGAGCTGCCCACAGAGGTGGTGGAGTCCCCATCTGTGGAGATGTGAAAGAAAAGACTGGATGGGGCACTTAGTGGCATGGTCTAGTTGATTGGATAGGGCTGTGTGCTAGGTTGGACTGGATGATCGTGGAGGTCTCTTCCAACCTGGCTTATTCTATTCTATTCTATTCTATTCTATTCTATTCTATTCTATTCTATTCTATTCTATTCTATTCTATTCTATTCTATTCTATTCTATTCTATTCTATTCTATTCTATTCTATTCTATATTCTATTCTATTCTATATTCTATTCTATTCTATTCTATTCTATTCTATTCTATTCTATTCTATTCTATTCTATTCTATTCTATTCTATTCTATTCTATTCTATTCTATTCCATTCCATTCCATTCCATTCTATTCTATCATAGAATGATCTGGACTGGAAGGGACCTCCAAAGGTCATCCAGTCCAAGGCCCTTTGCAGCAAGCATGGGCATCCTCAACTAGATCAGGTTGCCCAGAGCCCTGTTGAGCATCATCTTGAATATCCCCAACCACCTGCCTGGGCAAACTGTCACAGTGTTCCACTACCCTCATGGTAAAGCATACTAGACTGGTGCAGGTGAATGGTGACAGGTAATGATAGCCTTTCTGAAAGCACCATGTTTTCCCATCATGGTCAGCAGAAGCCCATTGCAGCATAATTTTTAAATTTTTTTTTTCTAATGAGCAGAAAGCTTGATATGATGCAAGCATGCCCTCGAACTCCCTTTCCCAGCTATGTAATCCATGATCATCATGTCTCTTTGAGACTCCACAGACACTAATGCTTGCACGGCTCACACTGCGGTAATGGGCGACCTCCTGCATACCCAGAGAGAGGCTGTTAAGGGTATCCACAAAAGGGGCTAAATTAAGATTTTTACCTTAAGTAAATATGGTAAGAAAGAGAAGGGATTTGGGAAGACTTAATAAAAGCCTTTGGAGACACCTTGCACACTAGCAGAACACAGATGTAAGCAAAAAGCCTTTAAAAGGGTCCCCAGGAGGTGGAATAAGGCATGTTACCTGCACTGTCTGGGATCTGTGTCATTCCTGGAGCAGATTTCACTTGGGAAAACACACATTGTAGTTCTCATGGAGGAGGGGTCAGCTTGCTGCCCTCCTCGCTCTATCTCAACCAGCCACTCCTTTAACTCACCTTTTTCCTGGAGGAAATTACTCAGCTGAGGACTTACTGCCTGAGCTTCCTCCTTGTTCAAGTGAGCATCTTACCTGTTTTTATCTCTCTTGGTACTACAGTGGGTCCCTACCAGTTCCCAGCCTATTTAGGATGAGAAGATAATGTAAGCACCATCTGTTTGACTTTCTGCCTGGAAAATGGTCAGATTCATGCATCACTTTTTATTTTTTTTTTTTCCTGAGCCTATTGCATGGCCTTGCTCCTCTGGCTTTAGTTGGCTGTCTGGGCAAAGCATGCCCTTCTATGCCAATTTGACATAGGAGGCTATAGAAACCAAAAATGAATTTGACCATTTCTTATGAAATGGCTCCTCTCTGGGAAAAACAGTTTCTGAAGTTATGATGAGGTTTGGAGTGAAAGCTGGCTGGTGATGCAGAAATAGGAAAGTCAAGCAACTCTGCTTTTAGGAGTAGAATGGACTCTGGGCTTTGCCCAGCTGCCAGTTCATGGGGAACAGAGTTGGGAGCTGGGGGACCAGGAGAAATGATGTGCAGCAGTTGACATATTGTGTGGCTGGAGAACAGATTCTGCCCAGTGCTGTTTTCTAAGAGATTGCCTGAGGAAGATGTCATGCTGCAGGTGGTGATTTTGGGATGCTGCCTGGAACACTGAACAAGGTTGCTGTTTCACATGTGCCCACAGAGCAGGTGATACTCATCCCTGTGCCCAACAGCTCTGCCTTTCTCCTCTTACCCTCTGCTTCCAGCACGACTGGGCTGTTAGACAACATGTGAAGCTGTCTCCTGCTCAGATAGGACATTGATATGCAAGCTCAGGATTCTGAAAGCCCTGTCATGGGCAGATAAATGCCCTTTTGGTTTAGGGCTCAGCTAGATATCTCAAGTCTTGCTGCTGGTTCTGAGGTGTAGTTCAGGTGCTGCAGGGACAGGGCACGGCAGGAGAAAAATAGGGCAACAAAGTGACACTTCACTTGCACACCCCTGGTTGTTGAGGGATACAGCTGATACCTGTCCCAGTTTCTGGACATGCGTTCAGCAATTAAACACATGCAAATTACTACAAAAGTAGATCAGATTATTGAGGGGAATGTCTCCATGCAAAGTGTTTCTTGGGTCCTAGAGAAAATGAGTTCAAGAGCACAAAGACCTGCAGCACAGAAGGGCAGAGAGCATATCCTAGAAGCCTCCTGTTCTTGTCCCCTTGCGTTACTGGCAGAGAGGCTGCAGGTGCAAGGTGCTCTTAGCGATCTCCAAGGGAGTGCTGACATCTGGTTATTCAAAAACAGGGGAGGTGGGAAGAGGTTGTAACTTTCTCACCTGCTAAAGCTGAAACTCGGGGAGAAAAGTGGTATCTGAAGCAGTTGTCACTTTATGTATAACAGTTGTCATACAGAACTTCAGACTTGCAAGCCAGGCACTCACTTGCACTGAAAGAGAAGCTAAACCCAGCATTTTGGCAGAATACTCTGCTCATGAAAAGAACAAGAGCCACTGCTTCCTGCCCTAAGCGAAGGTGAGAGTCTCAACAGGCTTTGTGCTGTTCAGAGGTGGAAATATTGCTACCAGGCATTTCCTTGCGTCAGATTAACAGGTGCTCATTAAGGTCTGGGCCCCCATTGATTTATCTGCATGGAAATGGACAATCCTTTATGAGGGCAAAGTAGTTTTCTCAAGTGAATGCTAAGGAAGAACCGTGGCCATCTTATGCTCTGTCCTTTGTGTATTCTGTACACTTCACACTGCTCCAATTCTTTGCAGGCACATCCTGTCTCCTCCCCTTAAAAAAACAATTCCTCTCATTTCTCCTACCCCTTTCTTAAAATGAAACATACTTGAGGACTGCTTTGTCCTTTAATTCCTTTCCCAAGAATGACGGGAACAGGAGATGGTGTTTAATCATCGAAGAAGTTGAAGCCAGCAAACTGTTCATTAGTCTCTGGCAGTGGCAGCTTGGTTTTTACTAAGTCAGATGTTCCATTTTTCTCCCTCTTTCTGGAGCACCTTGGCTTTCCTAATGTTCTTTTGTGATCTTGGACAAGGAGACCATATGTCATTTACTTGCACAGGGAAGGATTTTTATTTGGTCACTTCTCCAAAACGAAGTGCTTTATCAAAGTCAGAGAGGAAGGGAAATGGGGAAAAAAGTCAAGTGGCAGAGCTAGTGCTAGAGGCAAACCTTCCTTTATCCCTCACGCCCAAAGTCACACAGCAGCAGAGGAGCAGTGGGCACTCTTCCCTGCAGAAAAGTTATTGCTTCCAGTACCTTGCAAGTGCTTGGTGAAGCACAGCCTCCATTAGCATTGTGGAATAGTCACCTTCACTCTCAAAGCCCCTCTGAAACGTATTGGAGCAATTTGTCATCCACAAAAATGGACTAAGCACAGGAGACATCCATGTTGCCAGAAATACTGTATCCTGAACAAAGATTTGACCCTTGCACATGCATTATTCCTTCCATTTCTAATCCTGGCTTCCGAGTCTACTGTAGCTCCCCATGAGCATGCACAATTCTGCCTCTGGACAAGTTTAGTACTGGGGACTCCATAGGTCACAGCACAAAGGAAAATTACCTGACCCAACCTGCCAACGATCTGTGTCTCCCAGGAGCTGTGCTGAGGGTTTATGAAGCTGCTTGCCAGGAAGGAGTGCTTCTGGTGACTTTCTGTTGGAAGATGGAGTTTCTGCCTTGCAGCAGGAGACTCTGCATCCTTCAGCTATTCTTCCTCGCTAATCTCTTTTTTTTATTACCTGGACTGTGTTTTCCACATTAATGCCTAGATCTTCCAAAATGCTGTTAGGCTCCTGACTTCATGCTTTTGTAACAGCGAGTTCCACAGGCTTTGTGGAAAGTTATTTCCCTTGCCCTGTCCATTCTTGTGCAACAACCCATTGCAGAATGTTAGATACCATCTTCATATGGCTCTGTTCCATGTTTAACCTGTGCAACACTTCTCCCACTTTGATACTTCCTACCTCCATAATCTTTGGTACTTCCTAACCTCCATCAGAGCCTTTCCTACTACATTTGAGAGTGCAGGTAGTTATCTGTGTTTATTCAGTAACCCTTAGGTATCTGAAAGGGAATGAACCTTGTAAGCTGGAGTAGCACAGGGGCATGGTTATTTACTGACTTAATGTAACCACTTCAGGGAATTGGGAAAGAGTGAGACTGATTTTTCTACTCATTTCAAAGTGATGGACATACAGTGAAGGGCTGAACTGCAGCTCACTACCAAAAGATTGCAGCTGCCAAAGGCTGAGTACTTTGAGAGAGATGCCAAACTTTCACAAGAGAAGCTAAGTATCTTCAATTAAGAAGGTACCAACTCTGGCTCAGGAGAATCTTAAGCCTCAAACAGCTGGAGAATTTAAGTACACCATCAGGGACTCTGTTTTGCTTATATTCCTCCTTGCTACTCATATCACTGTTACTGAAGACAGGCTACTGATTTAGAAAGGCTTTTGGTCTGACACAGTACAACTGTGTCTCCAAAATCAGTACAAGCATATTTGTAGGAATACCACTCGGGACTCACCATGTTTGTGTTCTTCATGCTGACATGAGGCTGCACAGAAGGACAGCACTTTCTGGGAAAGAGGGGCTTCTTAATTCTGGACCCTTTCTCTTGCTGCAGTGACCAGAAAGGGACACATGATGCTGTCCTCCAAAGAGGCATCCTTGAGCCTATGAATTCTAACAATGTGCCACTGTGTGCACAGTAGGAATGCCTTAGGTAGATTTCCAGTTAAAACTTGAAGCTGCTCTCTGCAAAGTGCTGCCCTTGTTACTGGGGTGCCTTAGGTGGTCTTGGTCTAGCCCTTGGTGTTCTTTGATCTGTAGGAAAAGATGTTCAGGTTCCCACCCTGAACTAACTCCCTAAAGTGTGTCTGGGGTCCCACAAGAAATACTTTCCTCCATCCATGCCCCTCTCATGTTAACATTTCAGCCTTCCACCCTTTGGTCCTTTTACATCATCTTTAGTTTGAGGTCTCTGCTGAGCTTCAGGAAAGGCTGTAATTAGCAATCATCTGGAGATGGATGCTAGTAACCCTTGTAGCTGATAGGAATAAGAGTCAGGTCAGTGTGTGAGCTTCCCAGGTAAGTTCCTTTTCCTTCTCCAGGGCTTCTGTGGGCTTTTAAGTGAGCTGTCTTTCCTCCTGACAGGGAGGCACCTCTGCAACATGAGTGTCTGCCAGCTCCACGTGTTGCTCTCACCTCTCTTTTGTGTGCGTCATGCAGCAAGAAGGAGGAGAGAGAAGGAGAGCAAAGCCTGTGCAAAACCTGGGAGCTGGGGAGGCAAGGGAGGGGGGCTGGGACTGACAGTTCGCAATGAGCTGCTCAGCAGAGCAGACTGAATGGAAGCATGTTTGGGGAGGGGGGTCCCAAGGGGACGGTCATGCTGAGCGGCTTTCCGGCAGGCTCAGGTGTCATCTCGGCTCTGTGAGGGACAGAAGGGAAGCAGCAGTGCTGAGTGTGGTCCCACACACAGCTGGGTCACAAGGTCCATCTTGCAGGGCATGGAGTTCAGTACAGGAATACCACAGTAAACAAAAGGGCTGGAAGCAGTGCCAGAGCTGGGCTTGGGCTTCTGGGGCAAACCGAAGGAGCAGGCCACTGCTGATCTAGCAGAGGTGGAGAGAGTACCTTGGTTTGAAACCCAGGAAAATTGGAGAAGAGAGCTCAGCCCAGAACTGGGCTGGCTGTTCTTCTTCAGAAACCTACCTGAAGAATGTCAGAGTGATGATGGTGGTGTAGGCTTTTATTTCTGCATCCTGAGTTTGTTCTCATCAATCCTGGGAATGCAGATGTGCTCAGAAAGTGTATCTCTTAGGTGCTAATGACTGTTCCCTTTGCAAGCAGCTTGCCCTTTTTTGTCTTCTGGAGATCAGTACCACATCTTGTTTGCTGTTGCTTGAAGGCTGGCAGGAGCCTGCAATGACAGCAGGGTGGCCTGGTTAGGGGTGAGGTGTTGCAGGGCTCTGTCAAAGAGTAGGAAAATGCAGGGCAGCGAAGCAGCTTGCCAAGATGTGGGGGTGGAGTTCTCGAAGGGGAAGAATGGAAGTGATGCCTCTCTAGCTGAGTTTCCCACAGGCAAGGGGAAAAATCTGTTACCAAGGAAGGTAAAAAGCTCCAGAAACTCAGGTGCATTGCTCCTCTGTGCTCTTGCTGCAGTATGGATCCAAACAGCCTGGGAGGGGTACTGGGGAGGACATTTTCCTTTGCAAGGTTTTACCAAAATGAAATTGTTTGTGCCCCCGAGAGCTGGACTGTGAGGCTTCTGAAGCAGGAGTTCAGCAGTCCTTTTAATAAAAGCAAAGCAAAACAGTTTCTTGGCCAGAAAGCTGTCACTGTGGTTTTGTTCTTTTCAATGCAACACAGAAAGTGACAGATGTAGCTTTTGTACCCAGTCTACACCAGGGATTTACTCTGTGACCTTTTGGGTATGTATGTGGGGCTGGGGTTTTGAATCACAGTTAGATACCCCAAAGCTGGCATCCCCATAGTGTGGGATTATTTGAGCTTGCTTTCAGAGGTGTTAATCAAACCTGGCTTTGAGTGGAGTCAGTGGGAGATGACAGGCAGGCAGGGTGCCTCTGCTCAGTCCAGATGTTAGTGCATGAGCAAGGTCCCCACCAGCCCCTGCACAGAGCTGAAATTACCAGAGCAGGAATGCCTGTCGTTCAAATCTGCCTGGTCAAGAGGATTTCTGTGGTATTGTAGGTGTCTGCTTGGGAAGAGGCAATGCTTTTCTGCACCCATCTCTTCTAGATCATTTGCAAAAACATTTTTTATTTAAGAACTTGTGAAAAATCACTAACTTCCATAGGACCACTGTCAGCAAGACTTGTGTCCACCTCCTAGTCAACATCTTGTTATTTTAATGCTAACTGGGTTACCCCTAAAATCTTGACTCCTAGTCTACTCCTCACCTGGTCTGCTGTGAGAATGTTTTCTGTCATTGGTCTATACAAGAACCCTTCCTTTACTACTTGTTTACCAGAGAAGAAATAATTGTCCTTCTAGTCTGGTGCTGCAATACTGTGTCTCCGGACAACCTCACCTAGGGTCTCTGGACCACCCCTGAAAGTGCTGCTGCTCTTCAGCAGCTTCTATGGTTCCTGCAGAGACGCAGTTGTGGGCCACAAAACAGCTCTCTCTGTCCTCCATAGGAGTCTTATTTTAGCAACAGTTTTAAGTGCCAACATTTTGCTGTTGAACAGGAGAGAAGCAAGAGATATGTATGGCATTGTGCTAACTGGGGGTGGTTAGGGGACTTGCCCTTTTACCAGCAGATCCTGCTCCACTGGCAACAGATTTGCTCCACATATGTCCCTTCCCAAGAATCACAGTAAGCTTCCAACTCAGCTCATACAGTAAAGCAACTGCTAATGGCTTGTCACGGCTGGCCTGGGTTGACTTTGAAACCTTGGCCTCGAGGTGAGATTCTCCAAGTGCCCTTGGGAATCTCCTGAGTTTCTGCTGAGTATAAAATTGACTTTTACCAACTGTGTGGTAGGGAGCAGTGGCTGAGCGTGACTGAGTTGTGTCCAGAGGCTTTTATGTGACTTAATTGGGAAATCAGTCCTTGAAGTCTTTGCATGGTGTAGCCCACTGCTGGTTGACATCTTTTAGTACTGTCACGGTCCTAACTTCTACTAGCTTTGCAGCCAGAGCCTAAGCAGGCTGAGACAACACGAGTGAGATGAGTTTTGTTTGGCTGGAGCCACGTAATGTCATTTTGTCTCCTACAGAGCTCAGGCTTGTTTCCATTTTCCCAGAACGAAGCACAGTTCCTCCAGCTGGCGGAGGTGCAGCCAAATATTTGAGTGCCAGGGAAGCTGCAGCCCCACCAAAGGTTTTGGTAGTGGTGAAGAGACTGGGTTACATCCCTACCCTGGAGCCAGGCTGACGTTTGCATGTTTCTCCCCCAGGACTACACCATCACCATGTACTTCCAGCAGAGCTGGCGGGACAAACGCCTGGCATATAATGACCTTCCTCTCAACCTAACCCTGGACAACAGAGTGGCTGACCAGCTGTGGCTGCCTGACACCTATTTCCTGAATGACAAGAAGTCCTTTCTGCATGGGGTGACGGTGAAGAATCGCATGATTCGGCTCCACCCTGACGGCACTGTCTTGTATGGCCTGAGGTAAGCCCTAAGGGAAATCTTTGCTGGTTACGATTGAGAATGGCATCTCATCTAAACTCTCCTCATTCCCAGAGATATTCTGAACCCAGAAGACACTGAAGTGTTGCACAGTGCTAAGTCTCTGCTCTTTTTCCCATCTGGAAGTGGTGGCTTCCTTTGGGGCTCCGAAAGTTTCCCCTGTTACTATAGACAAATGTTGGAGATAGGAATAGTCTGCTCTGAGTGTTTCAGGTCACTGTCATTCATGTTGCATAACACTTCCATTTGAAACACTCACTTTCAGTTGCTTCTAAATTTCTCCAAGTTTGGCCTGTGGAGGGGAGCCTTCTTTACTTTCCTGTTTAAGGCTGAACATCAGTCAATTCACTTTGGTGGGTTTGGTGTATGGTACAGAAAATGTGGTTTTGTACAGCTGAAAAAAAAAAATATGTCCCTTACCAGAGCAATCTGAAGAGCAAGGCTTGAAAGATGGTATCTAGTAAGAGAATGATCTGCAGTGAGGTGGCTTTTTGTGTTGTCTGGGATAAATTAACTTAGGCAGGTCCACAGCCTTTGAAAATGTTGTGCCTGTATGCAGTGGATGTAGCAAGGTTTGGCCTTGCTGTATTATTTAAATATGTGGAGACGCTGGGGTAGGAAAGTGTCATGGTTTGAGTCTACCTGTGCAGCAACAAAGGACCATGAAGCCATTAGCTCACTTCTACACTCCTCTGGTTGGATGGGGAGGGGGAAATACAAAATTCAAGGGTTGGGGCAAAGGAGAGGGAGGGCATGCTTGCCAATCACGATCACAGGCAAAAGACAGACGTGACTTGGATAAAGAAAAAAAAATCACTTTAATTGAAACAAAACCACTACCAATTCGCCAACTGAATCAGTGAAGGACAGTGATAAATACAGCTCCACTCTACTTATATACACCCCCAAACCACCCTCCCCTCTTTCTGGGCTTAGCTCTATTACCTCCTTCCTTCTCAGTGGCATAGGGCAGGCAGGGAATGAGGATTGCTGTCGGTACCTGTCTGTTCCGTGCTATTTCTGCCACTCCTTCCTCCTCAGGGGGAAAACTCCTCACAATCCTCCCCTGCAGCAACATTGTCCTCCATGAATTTATCCAACTGGCAAGCACACCCTTCCTCTCCTTTGTCTCTGCCCTGGAGTCCTGTTTTTTTCTCTCCCCATCCCAACAGAGGAGGATTCCTCCTGCACACCCCAATCCTCCCAGTGACTGACTGCTCCAGCAAAAGCCTCCTTCAGAGTCATAGCTTCCCTTAGGATTGGTCATCAGCTCCAGCATAGTGTCCTTCATGGGCTGTAGACGTGATTCTGCCACATCATTTATCTCTGAGAGTGCAAGGTCTCAGCCTGGCATTTCACCATGCATCAAAGGGGAATGGCTGCTCCAGCATGCCTCCTCTCTCCTTACTCACTGATCTGGGTGTCCACACTTGTTCCTCCCATCCCACTTTTCTCCAAACCAAAATAGTTCCCCAAAACAAAAGGAAATGGCCCAGGAGGTTTCCTTTCAGTTATATGTTATTGCAGAGGCATTGACTGGCTCAGGCTTCACCAGAGCTTGGTTCCATTTGGACCTTCTTGAAGCTTCTTGCAGAAGTCATGCCAAGAGCCCCTTGCCCTGCAAAATAAACCCCCCCAGGCACAAATCCAAGACACTAAGAAAATTAGATGGAGGGGGCAGAAGGCTAAAAGGGCAGTCTGCAGCTATAGGTGTAATGAAGGTTTTGGATGCTGTGGCTGAAATCTAGGCACTGATTTTTCTCAGCACTATCTGATGCTTTGAGCTTTTCTCCTAGTTCAATTTTTCTGTTGTGATTTTTTTTTTTTTTTTCCTTTCTCTTTTTTTTTTTTTTTTCCCTCTCCCTTTTTGACTACCAGAATTCACAGCTGGCTTTTTAGACCTGCCTCCACATTCACAAATGACTGTGATAGCAGCTCTGGGCTTACATCCCAGTACAGCAAAGGGGGAGGAAAGACCTTTCTCCTTCAAAGAGGGTACACCCACCCTTCCCATTTACAGTATCAGCTCCTCTGCTGCTTCGTGTTTTGTGGCAAAGTCTGACTTGCTATGATTTTTTTCCTCCTCTTTGAGTAGCAGGGCTATTATGAGTAGGGTAGGGTGGGGCTGGCTGTAGGCACAGCAAAGTAGGAAGCTGCACAGGGCATCATTTTGCCAGGACAGCAAGGTGCTTTCCCTATGGCAGAACCCTGGGAAGCTAAAGAGCAGCAATCTCTGCTGGTGCTGAGGGACAGGATGCAGTACATGGGGTGATGCATGCACTGATTTTTCATTGCAGTTAGTGGATGCCTCTTGCTCCAAGCTGAGGGGCAGGGAAAGGTGCAATAAGCTCAACTTTCTGACACTGTCCCAGTTCTGCATCTCCTTTCATGGGACAAGTACATCCATTTCTCTACCTTGGGCCAGTGTCCTCATTTGGCTTCCCACAGCTGACTACCCCAAATTTCCATGTTGTAAGGAAATTTCCAAATTTCCTTCCTCTTCCTTCACAAGAGTGAAGGCTGGGCCAGAAGACTCTTTGGCTAGGGCTAGGTTGCAAACAGAACTTCAACCCGTTGGGAAGAGGAGGGCAAAGAGTACTATTAAGCTCAGGCTGCTCTGTGCTGCTGAGCCAGCCCACTTGAGCATAGAGCTGCCTCCCCCAGGCTGGTGGGCAATCTTTGCACACACCTGCACAGCAAAAGAAGAAGAGATGTTAGTATATTTTTATCAGCTGCCATTTAGCTCAACTAATGAGCAGCACGGATGACAGGCAAGGGAAGCACTTGAAGAGTTTGCACTTGAGCTGGCCTGGGCTGTGACACTGTGCAAATGCCTCCTGAACTGTCCATTCCCTTCCTCTCCCATGGAGCCCAGCAGTGAGGGGAAGGGAGCTCAGCTCCCTCACACGACCTGTGTAAAGGCAGGAGATGAGGAAAACTGCATCCAGGCCAGAAGAAAGCAAATGACAGATGTTTGCCCCTGTTATTTCCAGGGCCATAGCAAAGAGCTGCCTGTGTTGTTTTAACTTTTGGCTGGTTTTCCTGGAAGCTGCTCTCTTGCCCCTGGAGAAAATGGCAACTGCAAAAGCAAAGCATTGAGCAAATGCAGCTCCTGTTCTCAAACTGTACCTCAGGTCAGGGTGGCTGGTTTCATCTATCCTGAAAGCACAGAAGTTAATGAGGACGAGCCAGGTGCCCTGCATGCTTGAAGTCCCTCTGGCCTTATTCATAGTGGTATGGGCAGCAATTTCTTCAGGGCTGCTTTCCGAAATCACACCTGTGATTTTGCTGACAGCAGAAGTGCTAGGTCCAGTTTTGCAGGTGAAAATATCAGTGGTCTTGTTCAAAAATGCCTCGCCACATGCACAGCAGGTGTAAGAAAGTAAGGAAGCAGGCACTGAATATTCACCTGTGTTCCCTTTACCCTTCTAAAAATGCACCCCTGCTTGCGCTGCAAACAGGAAGAAAAGCACAGGTCCTCCTAGTACTTTGAAGCCTGCTCTTGTCTTTTCCTACAGTTTCTGGAAGGATTCATACCATAATGTTGCCCTGATGGAAGAAGGCCAAAGAAGGGAATTTCTGTGTCTTTTCTTTTGAGCTCCTGTTTATTTTCCCCCTAGCAAGGTACCACAACTCCGCTCTTTTCTCCTGCTACCTTCTCACGAGTAACTTCCCCCTCCTTTGAGCTGTAGCAAAGTGACTCAATCATACTATTTGTGGCATAACAGTAATTTTTCTTTCCAGCAGTCTCTGATGTCAGAGACCAGGAAGGATGACACCCTGGCAGGCCCCTGCCTTCAGGAGCATTCAAGTGACTGGCAGGATCAGGCTCAAGCTCTGGCTCAGACCCCAAGGTCCAAGTTAGCTCACTCAGAAGTCAATGGGTATTTTGTTTCTGACTTCAGTGAGAACGAGATCAGGCTTCAGATAAGTTATTTGCCTGAGTAAATGAAGCCTTTTATTCTCCCACTACGCTCCATTGTAAAAGCTGTGTGTCAGAAAAGCATATGCTTGGTTTTTTTGATAGAATTAGCAAATTAATGGATAAAGGGAGTGCAGCAGATGTAATATAGCTGCATCTTAGGAAAGTGTTCGGTATAGAAGCTTACTCCAAAATTAATTCCCACTGGGCTCAGATTAAAAGCTGGTTGCCAGGTCTCCAACAAAAGGAATGCATAAACAGCAGTGGGCTGTGCCGGGGCGGTGATGCTGGGCTGCTGCAGGGCTGCAGTCAGGACTGCTGTTTCTTACCCCCTTCCATGAAGCTGGTGTGGGGTCTGGAGCACAGCCTTGTGAGGAGAGACTGAGGGAGCTGGGGTTGTTTAGCCTGCACAAGAGGAGGTGACCTTTTTGCTGTCTACAACTACCTGAAGGGAAGTTGTAGCCCAGTGGGAGTTGGTCTCTTCTCCCAAGCAGCAACCAACAGCATGAGGGGAAACTGTCTCAAGTTGTGCTGGTGTAGGTATAGGCTGGATATTGGGAGGAAGTTCTTCCCAGAGTGATTGGCATTGGAATGGGCTGCCCAGGGAGGTGGTGGGGTCACCGTCCCTGGAGGTGTTCAGGAAAAGACTGGATGGAGCACTTAGTGCCATTAGATAGGGCTGGGTGCTAGGTTGGACTGGATGATCCTGGAGGTCTCTTCCAACATGGCTTATTCTATTCTATTCTATTCTATTCTATTCTATTCTATTCTATTCTATTCTATTCTATTCTATTCTATTCTATTCTATTCTATTCTATTCCATTCCATTCCATTCCATTCTATCCTATCCTATCCTATTCTATTCTATTCATTCTATTCCCCATCCGTTTAGTAGATGCCATGAATCCCAGAAGGCCAAACAGGGTCCTGAAGCCCAGATTCAGCTCAGAGGGCACTCGGATCTCAGCAAGCATGAAGCAGCATGTGAGCATGCAAACTGGCAGAGCTGAAGGGGTTTTTAGGATGTGTAAACCGTTGTGATGGTTCCTGAACCTGCCTGGCCCCCAAACACCTTGCAGGAATTAAAAGTGACTGTGAAGCACAGGAGCTGGTCACCTGTGACACACAGCATCAAAGTGCCAAACTGATGTGGAAATTCTGCAGTACGGAGAGAGGCTTAAAGGATCTCCCCACAAAGACAAAGCAATCAGCTCTAGAGAAGTGGAGGAGGCCAGATAAAATAGTGAGGAAGAACTGGATAGCACTGGCTGCATTCAATATATTCTTTTCTTCTAATGATGTTTTGTCAGAAATTACTTTGGTTTAATTACATTTTAAACAACAGGAAAAAAAAAAAAAAGAAGGTACAAGTTTTTCATTTAAGAAAAGGCAATTCAGAGAATGTGAATGTTTCATTCCTAATTTTATGTAGGGAGTTTTTTCACCTATTTTCAGGCTGGTTTACTGCCACAGATAATCATCAGAGGCTTTCTCTGGACCTCCAGAGACTGTCTACTCCACCTCTGCTACACGATATTCAATAAGCTTTACATTCTCACACATATAAGCTATACATGATGATCTGAGAGGTTTTTATTTCCTTTTCTAGACCACGCAGCACCCATTTGGTAGCAAAACACGCAGACACTTGTCAAGTGCTGATGTCACCAGTATTTTGCTATCTGTTTTCAAAGACCTAAAGATAGAAGTAACTGTAACAATGCTGAAAGTCTCATATGATAATCTGAAATTGCATTTGAAACCAGCTTTAAAACACCCTTCAGGGAAATCTTGAAGCTATTTGATTTCATTCTAATTAGAGGCAAAACTGGATTCCAGCAAAACAGGTGCTTTGAGGAGCCCAGACTGCATTCCTGAGCTCACCGGGCTGGGATGCTGGGAGGCAGGCAGGACGCTGGGTGGACAGCAAACAAGATGCAATGCCTGGCTGGCAAAGAGCCCAGGCAATGTAAACTGAGCAACTGCAGAGGAATTTGATGACAGAGCCTAAACCCTGTGCTGAGAGAATGAGGGATCTCCTCCTGCGAAGGTGGTAGTGGTGGTGGGGAGCATGTGCATGTGCACTGTGGGGTTTGTTTTATTCCTACCCATGGTAGTCACTGCAGTGAGGTTTGTTTGCAGATGAGGCAGTTCAGACACATGCAAAGGTGTCAAGGCACAGTGGAGCTCTGAGCCCCACTTTCCTGAGTGCTCCTCTGGGAAAGCAGAGGTCTGCTGCCTCCGTCAGTGTAAATACCTGGTCAGGGTTTAAAGCAAAGAGGGGGGAAGAATTGTCCTAGTTCAAACAACTCAAAATTTTCAGTTTTAAACTGGGAGAAGTTGGAAATATCTGCTTTGGCAGCACTCAGTTTCTGCTTTTCACAGGATAAGTTCCCATCAGTCAGCTGCTCCCTGAAATTTAACGGCTCCTGGGGAATGTTAGCCCCCACATTTCATTGCGCTCCTGCTCACCCTCTTGTGGGCCAAACCTTGTTCCTGGGCAAGGCAGCACCTAGAGCAGCACTTTGAGTTCACCTCACAAAGGGAGCAACAGAGGTTAACAGATGTATGTCAAGCATTTTACCCACTCAACCATCCAGCAGCAGCCACACTGTCAGAGTCCTTCATGCTACCCTAGTGTGCTGCCTTCAGGGCTGCTCTGCCTGATCCCACAGCTGGGGCTCTGCTGGAGCTCATCTTGAGGACTTCATAGTTCCCAGCTCCAACATGCCTCTTGATTATGATCCAGCCCTGTCTGTATTACATTTCTCAGGTCCCAGCTTGTGTTTATTGAGTTTTCCAGCTGATGGAAAGATTTCTCCTAATTTAAAGCCTTCTGTTTGCAACCAAGTCCATGTTCTCTCCATGGGTGTTACTTGATTTTCTGCAGAGAATATGGCCTGATGGGCTAAGACTGAGGAATTTTTTTTCTGTACTAAGACAACTGAGCAATTTTCTTCTTCCATCGCACAAGCCAGAAGGGAAGAGATCTGCAATTTTGGCTTCCTCTTCCCTCCCTGAAAGAGGTTTCTCTGGAAATGTGAGAGATGATTCAGGCTCTACCTCATTTCTAGTAGCTCTTCCTGCTCCCTCCACAGAGGAGGGAAAGACTACTGAAATCTCTCTTTTGGCAATTGGAGTGAAAAGAGGCAGGTTTATGTCCATCTAGCCAGCCCCTTGGAGCTCATCCTGCAGCCTTGTACTGCTCCCACCACAGGGCTCTGCTTTAGGCCACCTCCCCAGCACACAGATGTGTGGGTGGCAGAAGAGTTCGTTAGGAGAGTGAGAGGAAATGAGAACATAATTAGGAGCTCAGCTCCCTAGGTGAGGTTAAGGACAGATCCTCTTCTGCATTTTTTGCCTCCTAGGGTTGGGAGGAGGAACTTAGCTGGAAATACTTTGAGAAGTTTAATAACATGGAATTTCAGAATCACCTCAGAATCTGTGGAAGAAATTGGAACTCACTAAAACAGGATAAAGCAGCAAGCTACAGCTGCTTCTCCATGCTTAATGTTGCAAGAACAGAGGCAAGCATCATCAGGGCCTGTCTGGAATTGCTGCCTGTGCTACCTCTCCTATGAGCCTGACTCATTTATTAGGAAAAATAGAGGTCAAGGAGTATCCACAAAGAGCTGATTACCACTGGTTCCTCACAGATCACTGGAACAGCTTGTAGACCCTGAACTCCTGGCTCACCCTGGCAGCACCTCTTAGTCTGCCTCTTCATCCTAGCCCAGCCACTAGTCTGAGCCCATTTGTAGACCCAGTCTATTCTTTGCCAAACCCCACAGGTTTAAGTCATAGGTTACTGTTTTATTACTATCACTTCATCCTATCCTTATACTGTTGAAGGAAGAGACCTACTGCTCCATTAAGTCCAGACTGCTGTTGTCTGAAGCAACTGCAACAAATTAATCTCCTTTTAAACATGTTCCACTCAGGCCTCTCTTGTCCCCCAGTCCAGTTGACAACTTGCCAGGTGCACAGAGCATTTGCAACAGGATAAAGAGGTGGGTGGAAAAAAAGAGGAAAATCTTGCAGCTAAGGCAACTCTGTTTTGCATTCTCTAAGGGTAGAAAATCAGTTGATTTAGATGAGTTGTACTCTGAGTACTAGTTTTAAAGAGCTTTTTTTTACCCCCTCCCCCATCTGAGTGCAGTGCACACTGTTATTTATCAAAGGATGCCTATGCAAGCACAGATGCTTTTGGAAACAGAGTGACCTTACCAGGATTGTGCCAAGGCTTATGGAGTCAGTTTTAGGCAAAGAGACACGAGGGGAGAATATTCCATATCCTTGCCTTGCTCTCGGTTCTAATGTGACCTCCAGGAGTTTGTGAAGATCAGACTGTGTTAAAAGAATGGCAAAATTCACCACGGGTTTATAAATCCCTCCAGGCCCTTCGAAGTTTCTGCTTACTGCCAGGCAGAAGGTGACATTTGCCAGCATGGCTTTATGACTGACTTTGAGAATGCAGAGAGTAAAAATTCAATTTTGATTTTTGCCCATGTTCAGCAAAACAGCAATTTTGCTTCTCTCTCTACTCTCAGTCACCAGAATTCCCTTACGGGTCTAACTTGTCCCATGTGAGCAAGCCTGCACAAGTCCTGCAAAACCTGAGCTGCTTCCATCCATTCTCCTTATTTATTGCTGCCAACTGTTGTGAGCTTTTGGAGTCTGTATCCCAAGGATATAGGAGCATCTTCAGCTTTTCAGGAGAGCTGAAATCCAAGAAGTTGAAACCAGCAACTTAAAAAAAAAACCAAAAAAAAAAAAGCTTATTATCTGTGTCAGTTTCTGCACAATGACAATGAATCCATAACTTCAAAATAGAGTTCAGTGTCTGAACCACTGACTTTGTCTCTCCTTGAATTAGGAAGGGACTGATGGAGTATCTGTGCTATCCTGATCCTATTCTCATCCATACTGGATATTAGGCAGCATCCTATTTACAGTGAGGGTGGTGAGACACTGGCCCAGGTTGCCCAGGGAGTTTGTGGCTGCTCCCTCCCCGGAGATGTTCAAGGCCAGGTTGGATGAGGCCTTGAGCCTAGTGGGAGGTGTCCCTGCCTATGGCAGTGAGGGGCTGGAACTGGATGATGTTTGAGGTTCCTTCCAACCTAAGCCATTCTATGATTCCATCATTCTACTGAGGCCAAAGGTATCAGGGGATGTTAAAGAGCACTAGACATGAGTGGCTCACACAGTTAATTTGTTTCCTGGGTTTGGTCTGTCTCCGTGAGCATTCTCTTGTGCATCTCCGAGTGTGAGCACAGCAGAGGCTGGTGACCATTCTCAATAAACATTTTGTGTGGAGCCAGACTCTTTCTGGAGGGTGAGAATGCCAGTGTAGACAAAGTGTTCTGTACCCATTGACACTGTCCCCAGAAACCAGTGCCAAGCATGTTTAGTTTGCTGGTATTTACACAGCTATGGTGCAGACAGTGCAGTAGTTTATTTTATAGTGATGAGCTTAAGGGGAAAGAAGCCCCACTTGCTTTAGAAACCTCTCAAGAGTCTTCCCCTCTCATGCACCCAGTGCTCCTTAGAGTCCTTTTGAAATCAGATGGTATTTTGAGGACGTAAGTTTTTCCTGTTACACTTCTAGAAGGTGAATTTGGTTCTGCCGACATACTGGAGATGATGGAGAAGGTGAATGAGTGGCTGAGGACCTTCAGGGTGTAAGTTCTATAGAGGGCGTTTGGACTGAGGCAGGAGCTGAAAGGGCAGCTGCCTTGGGGGCAGCCATGAAGAGAATAAGGAGGAGATGGAAAGAAGACATTCAGCCATGTAACATTTTAATGTCAGATTGGAGCTCTATGCTGCCCAATGTGAACTTACATAATAATTCTACGTAAGACAGAAGAAGCCATTGATAAATAAACAGTGAGGAGGAGGATCAGAAGGGGAATGGGATCGTTAGTGGTGTTCAAGTCAGAGAATTGAAATGCTTGTTGAAGATTGATGGTTGGCAGAAACTTGAGCATTCCTTTCTGAGCTATAGCTGTGATAGGACAGTCCTCTGGTGCTGCTGGATTTAGCTTGCAAAGCAGGCAGCAGTGGAAAGACATCAGGGTGAGATTTCATTACCCTTTCTGTTCCAGCATCTACTTTGTTGACACAAACTTCAGGTGGGCAGAGCCTTCCTCATTGTAACAAACAGAGACCTAGCACTAGCCCTGCATGACTTAGAGCTTTGTGGCTGCTCTTCTGGAGATGGTCCCTACCTCTCCTGGGGCAGAAGGTGCTTTCTGGAATGAGATCTCCATGTTACTTTGGCTTCTGCTTGCATCCACTGCTTGCTGATAGAGAAGGGGGATCTCATCCAGCCCACAGCTTGCCAGAGTTGCTCAGCATCTCACAAATGCATGTTCCTTTTCCACTTTTTTTTTCTTTATTAGATGTGTGGTGTTTTCCTCCCCTTGGATGAACTGTGCCTGCCTGCCAGATGTGCAGCAGAGTAGCAAGGCAGTGAGGACTTCATTGTTTGGTAGCACAAGTGCCTGCAGACCTCAGAAGAAATTATTAGGGCAAGGGCCTTTTCTTTTTTGGGGGAGTTGTTGGGGGGTTTTTTGGTTGGTTTTCTTTTGTGTGTGTGGTTTGGATTTTTTGGGGGGCAGGGGGGAGTGGAGGAAGGAGATGTAAAGGTTGTGACATGCAAGGGGCTGAGTTGAAGGCCCATGGAGGGGGTAGAGATTAAAGGAAGAAAGGGCAGCTCGGAGATGGAGGGTGGGGGCTTTGGCCAGGCTGGGTTGCTGGAGGGAGCGGAGCCGTTCATTGAGCGGAGGGTGCGGGCGAGCCTCTCCCCTCTGATGGGCAGGGTCTCCGTGAATCGCCGTCAAAGCAGATGAGATTTCACACCACACAAATTTCTGAATTTAAAAGGGAAGGGAGGTGGGTAGAGAAACGGGAGAGAATGAGGGGGAAGGAGAAGCTGCAGGCTGGCCGTGCGCCAGAGCCTCTTGCTATCGCCACGGGGAAGGTGGCATCCTTCCCT
>VWZI01008852.1:729215-741802 GCA_013396835.1 Psilopogon haemacephalus | reverse complement strand
CTCTTTTTTTTTTTTCTTTTTTAATAAGAAAAGACACCTAATTGTTTGGGTTTTTTTTATCCCCCCTGCTTTCCCTTTCAGGATCACCACCACAGCTGCTTGTATGATGGACCTGCGAAGGTACCCCCTGGACCAGCAGAACTGCACACTGGAGATCGAGAGCTGTGCGTATGCCAAATGCCTATTCTCTGCCACATGGTGCCACCCCAATGTCACCCACTCCAGTCACAGCTTCTGCTTATAGGATGTCTCTGAGGGGTGTCACCTCCTGGAGGATGTCCCCTGGGACAGGACAAACTCCAGCCTGATGAGACTTCATGGGTGGAATGCCCAGAAAAATGGAGCTCTAGCAGCAAATTGAGTGTTGAAAACACACACAACCTCCAGAGAGTGATGAAAGCCTCCCTTAGCCTTAAGAAAGCCCTGGGAACCTATCCTCAGTCTTGGATTGCCCCACTCTGTGCAGGTGGTGGGACCAGAGCCCTCCTGCAGTCCTTCCTTGTCCAGATCTTCCTTTGACTCCTCTTCCAACCAGACTGGTGGAGATAGTCCAGCTCTCCCTCATAAAAATGCACCGCAGTATCCTCACAGGAGCAGTCCAGAGCAGCAGATCTCACAGTAATGATGATGCAGCTTCTGTGGTGATTATTAGAGAATTGTTTTTTTTTTCATGAGGAAGGTCCCACTGCATCTATCCACAGTTGGAAGGCTCCATGCCTCCTTGCCAGCCCTGCCTGTGCCTGGGAACCCTCTTCCCACTCAGGGTTGGGGTTGCTTGGGATGCGCATCCATCGCACCCCTTGGCATGGTGGGTAACGGCATGCAAAGGAGGTGCTGCTGGAGGCACCAATGACATGGCATTCCTGGCACTCCTTAGCCTTTTGAGACTAGTTTGCACTACAACCAAGAAAACGGAAGGCAGAGAATTACCCACAGTTCCTCGGTTCGTTCTTAATGGGACATGGCAAGCAGATTTGTTAGTTGGAGTCACAGTTCCTTACAATAGTTCTAAGGTGCACACAGAGATCGCAAAAAATCAAGGGCTGGAAGGGACTTCGAAAGCTCATCTGGTCCAACCCCACTGCCAGAGGAGGATCACCTAGAGCAGATCACACAGGAACACATCCAGGTGGGGTTCGAATATCTCCAGAGAGGGAGACTCCACAACCTCCCTCAGCAGCCTGTTCCAGGGTTCTGTCATCCTCACTGTGAAAAAATTCCTCCTCATATTTTCATGAAACTTTTTATGCCTCAGCTTCCACCTATTGCTCTTTGGCCTGTCATTGAGCATCACCCAGCAGAGCTGGCTCCAGCCTCCTGCCACTCACCTTTTACATATTTATAAACGTTGATGAGGTCTCCTCTTCTCCAAGCTAAAGAGCCCCAGCTCATAAAAGAGATGTTCTATTCCCTTCATCATCTTTCTGGCTCGGCACTGGACCCTCTCAAGCAGTTCTATGTCCCTCATTTCCTTCCTCAGAACTTTTGTCCTTCACACATTCACGCATTCAAAACCTGCAGGGCTCCATTTTGTTTGCTTCCAAGTCCACATGACTCTGGAATAGCAATCTGACTTATGTCTGGCTTTTAAAAAAAAAAGCAAAGTATCTATTTTGCAAAGTATATCTGTTGCTAGCAGGGCAAGGGAGGGGATTCTCCCCCTTTACTCTGCTCTTGTCAGACCCCACCTGAAGTACTGTGTGGAACCCCCACCACAAGAAGGACATGGAACTGTTGGAGAGAGTCCAGAGGAAGGCCACAAAGATGCTCAGAGGGCTGCAGCAGCTCTGCTATGAGGACAGGCTGAGAGAGTTGGGGCTTTTCAGCCTGGAGAAGAGAAGGCTGCCAGGAGACCTTGGAGTAGCCTTCCAGTATCTGAAAGGGGCCTACAGGACGGCTGGGGAGGGACTATTGACAAGGTCTTGTAATGACAGGATGAGGGGGAATGGGTTTAAGCTGGTAGAGGGGAGATTTACGTGGGATATGAGGAGGAAGTTCTTTACAGTGAGGGTGGTGAGACACTGGCACAGGTTGCTGAGGGAGGTTGTGGCTGCTCCCTGCCTGGAGGTGCTCAAGGCCAGGTTGGATGAGGCCTTGAGTGACCTGCTCTAGTGGGAGGTGTCCCTGGCTGTGGCAAGGGGTTGGAACTGGATGATCTTGGAGGTCTCTTCCAACCTAAACCATTCTATGATTAAAACCAACCAACCAAAAAAAAAAAACCCAAAACAAAATTTAAAACAACAACAACAACACAAAACAAGCAAAAAAACCCCAAGAAACCAAACAAACCGCAAACCAAACTACTGAAATAGCCTCTTTGGGGTTCCAGGCTGCTGGTTTTCTAAAGCAGCAGCAGGCAGCTGGGGGTCTCCTTCCCAACAGCAGCTCAGAGTGCTTACCTGGAGGAGGTAAACCAGAGCTGGCACTGGCTGTTGATCCCATCCCTCCATCCCCAAAACAGCCCTCAGCACTGCCTAGCTGTGTGCCAGGCTTCAACAAAAACCTGGTGAAGCAGGCAGCAAACAAGCTCTTAATCTGACATTTTAAGACATGGTATCAATACTTTATGATACTTCAGGTTGAAATGACTGCTCTTTGTGAAATTTCTCCTGCTTTTTTTTTTTTTAAAGCAAATGGAAATTTGGTTGTCTTTTTTAAAGCCAGAAATCAAAGGGAGGCATTTATTTTTAGCCTGAGCAACCTTTCCCTTTCAGAATTCACTTTTTTTCCTTAAAAAAATGGCTTCCTGGCAAGCGTGTTGGGTTTCAGTTTGCATAATGACATCACGAAACAAAAACACCCCAACAAACCTCCCAGATCGGTCCCCCCCATACCAACAGGTCATAGAATGAAAGGGAATAGAGCTAGTTAACTGGGAGATCTCCCAAAATTAGTTACTGTAATTTGACATTTTCATTGCTGATCAGGAAGTAAATTTGAAGTCACTGCTGTTAAATTGGTGGATGATGAAGATCGCAGTCTGCACGGCTTGCTCACTGCACATTTGAATGCCTCCCAATTTAAATACATCCAGAATGCATCTGAATGCAGCTAAATGTGGAGGTCTCTGCCTGGGTGAGGGAGTGTGGGCCAGGCTCACATCCTGAAGGATTTGTACCTGCATGGGTATCCACCGGGGAAATGACAAAGGGATTACAGTATTGGGCACTGCTGCTGGAGGTTTCCTAGCAGAGCTCTGACCAAAAAAAAAAAAAAAAAAACAAAGGGCTGGAGGCTTGCTTATATAAAACAGGAGAGCCATGAGTCAGAGGAGGGAACTGACCAGCCTCTGAATATGTCACTTGTGAGATGGGGAAAGGGATTCTGTCTATATTTGATTTCCAAGATTCGGAAAGGAAGCTGAGAAATCAGAAGACGTGGAGAAAAGGTGCTAAAAAAGCAGTTCAAGGGCTAGAGCAGATGTTTTGCGGTGAGAGAAACCTCAATAGCTCAATCTGGATTGTTTACTGCAGAGGAGGTGGAGAGGTGACTTGTTTACAGGCTGGGTGCACCTCTGCAGAGTGCAAGCACCAGGTAGAAAGGGCTTGGTAACCTCCTGGGAAAATTCAGAGCAACCACCAGAGTTTGAAAGGCTAATCCAGATGAATTCAAATGCACACAATATTTTTAGCTTCAGGAGAGTCTGAGGCTCTGGAATCAGCTACCGTGAGGAGTGAGAGACTTGACTCTTTCTTGCTGCTTTCCACCCCTGAAGTCAGTGCTCTAGGAGAGATGCTGCAAACTCCAGTCCTGGGGTACACCAGACAATGCAGCAGCCCCTGACACTGCAATGTCTGCAGCAGATAAGATGATAACTTAAGGGTCCTGAAGCTTTGTAGGTCTGTGGCTGCTTTACCAATTTACTGCCATGGGGGGAGGCTCTGGCTTAGCTGATTTATGTCAGAAGCAGATCTGGCATGGCATTTGGAAGGTTTTTATTATTTTTTATCGCCTATGAATAAGCACAGTAATGACTGAGAGTGCAGGATGTGGGCTTGGAGACTACACAGTCATCAAATAATTCAGTTTGGGAAGACACCTCAGGGTGTCTCTAGTCCAGCCCACAGCTCAAATCAGGGTCAGCTATGAGATCATAGAGGGTTGCTTAGCTCTGTCCACTCAGGACCTGCAGGATGACACTATCCTCAGAGGTTCAGCTCTGATCTGGGGTAACCCTTGGCCCCTAAGGCTAAGTAAAATAATTTCTCCTCTGTGACACATTCAACAGCTCTTCATTCCTCTGATCCTGCTTATACACTGGTGATGGTTTTAGTGGCAGCTGTCCCTAGTGGATGTCGGCCTTGTTGGTTATTGCTAGACAACTGCCTCTGCTGTGGAGCCTTGTGGATAAGGCAGGGTGATGTGCTGCAGAGCAAGCTGTGAATGAAAGCTGTCTGTGGGGACAGGTATAGTTCGTGCTCTAAAGGAAGCCTTGCACCATGCTGTAAGGAAGTCTGCACATATCTTACTGCTTCTCTGCACACAGAGGTGCACAGCTCTGCACTTTGCTTGGAACAGCAGACCACCCCTTGTGCAGCAACAGCCACACTGCTTCAAAACCCAGCTTGCCACAAATGGTGTTAATTTTCAAGTGGAGAAGAGCCCTTGCCCTCACAATGAGCAGGGCTGTCAACATCACGCTGATGGGAAGGGAGCTGCATGATTTTGTCCCCTGGGCCTCATTCCCCATGAGGCTGGAGATGCTAAGGAGTCTTTCTCCTGGGACTGTGACTTTGGGCTCCTCAGCACTTCCAGCTTGTGCAGCTCTGTCCAGCATATGCAGCTAGGGGTTAGAGTGAAAATCTCTATAGCCTTGGCTGAGTTAGCAATCCCATTACCCTGAAACATAAGGAATGAGTATTTGCCACCAGCCCCACTCCCCTTCCTCTCTGCTCCAGTTGCTGCTCTTTTCAGTCAGCACTTAGTGCAAGCAGCCCCTGCTCTCAGATACTGTCCACTCCCCTGCTCCAAAATGTGACTGAGAATGCTTAGAAGAGGGAGCTGCTTTGCTGTTCACACTTCTTTTCAACTTCTGCTGCAAATCTTTTTTTCCCTCGGGGAATTTGCGGTATGTAGCTGCTGTGTTTGCACAGTGCCCGGCAGAAGCTATTGTGCGCTCTCCCCCTCCTGGCCAAAGGATGCAGCCTTTAAAAAGCGAGACCCTGTGTTTGGTGCGTTTGACAAGAGGCTTCTGATGCACGAGTTCCTGTCATGTCAGCCATGGAGGTTATATAACGCAAGTCAAGGCTTGGCAGGCCACTTCTCACCTTTTTCTCCTGAGTTCTAGCCTGGAGTGGGAGTTCTGACCAATTCTTTTCCTCTTCTGAGGACTGTACTGCCAAGCTCAGCTGAACAAGTGAAGTACGTCAGCAGGGAGGGTTGTTTCTTGCTGTCTGAGGATGTGGGCTTCCCTCTGAATACTTTTCCAGATCACCTTAGTGAAAATGGGAGTGTTATCTCCTTCACCTTATCAGCTTAGTTCTCTCTCTCTGCTTCATCTCTGCAGATGGTTACACAGTTGATGACATTGTCTTCTTCTGGCAAGGAAATGATTCTGCTGTCACGGGGATGGAGGTGCTGGAACTGCCCCAGTTCACCATTATTGAGCAGAGGCTGGTCAGCAGGGAAGTGGTCTTCACCACTGGTGAGTTTCTGTTGAAGGGATGCGATGGAATGTGCAAACCTTCTGCTGATCCACATCAATGGGGTTGTTCTGATTCAGATTCTGAGGCATTAACTTAGGATCCAGGCTTCAGTTTTGGGTGTTGTGCCTCTGGGCAAGTGGCGTCTTCTGTGCCCACCAAGTGCTTCTCTTCAGAGACTTACAGGACCATTTATTCTATTTTTGCTGCAGTTGTTTGAATTTCTTGGTCAAAACACCAAGCGAGCTCAAAACAGCACCTCTTTAGAAGGTTCTCAGCCTTTATCTTATTTTTATGTGCTTTGCAACTGGCTCTTGAAGCTAATATATGTGCAATAGTAAGCAGAAGACTCAGTTGAAAAGCAAGTGGTTTATGAAATTATGCAATCCCATCTGTACACAGTAATAAAAAGATCTGGAGAGAATAACTTGGACAATTCATCTACTGCCAGTTGGAAAATTAGAGAGGTTTGGATTTTGGTTGCTGTCTGTACTTTGATCACTGCCAAAGTAAAGTGTCACACACCTGTTAAATAGGACAGTGTTTTGAAATGTCCTGAAACCGTGGCCTGAGTCTTTCAGTGATGCTGGCAGATGGTGGTGTTGTTACCACAACGCCTCAGGGGGCATGCTAGGAGCAGGGACTCATTGCGATGGTCATCTGGAGACCCACAACAAGAGGCAGGTTTTCCCCAGCAGCTGTCTAAATAGGTAAGATTTAAAAAGAAGAGATTGGTGAAATACAGTGTTCAGTCTATGCAGATGGCACATAAGGGTGAGGGAACCTAAATTCCTTCTTCCTAGGCTACCTTCCTGGTCATTAAAGACTGGGGTTTTGTTACTTTATCTGCCAACCCACAAATGCACCCATGTTTCAGGCTGCTGTGTTGCCTAAGGGTTGGAGGTGGGAAGGAGGAATGCGTTGGACTTTCTTTGACAGCAAAGTGAAGATGACCCTGCTCCAGTGGAAGAATTGTAGAAGTACTTATTGTCATCACTATCCCCATTAGGTTTGCTAAAGGATTAGGAGGAAGTCTCATCAACTTGGGGGAAATAAACCCTACAGATTACCTAGGTTTGCTAAAGGATTAGGAGGAAGTCTCATCAACTTGGGGGAAATAAACCCTACAGATTACCTAACAGTACTCTATTTGCATATGAATTTGCCCAGTCTGACCATAACCCATATTTAGAACAGCACGGGAAAAATATGATTCAGATCTTCATTGCTGTTTGGAGGAAAAGCTAGTACATGAAAGATTGGGAAAAAAACATCTCACTGCATCCAGATACAGGGTTGAAGTCTCCTGTGTAAACCTGTATCAAATGGCATGCACCACAATAGCAGTTTCAGTACTGAACAGGCATACTCCCATGGTGTCTGATGGAACAAAGTAATTTACACAGAGTTTCCTTTCCCCTTAATCTTCTGAGCCAATTGAGTAGTGTAGTGGTTCGGGAGTTACCTGCCCCCCACACACTTTGAAATAGGCCAGGCTAGGACATAGAACACTGAAGTTAATAAATGAAGCTTTATATTTACAGCTTTGCACAATATACAAGCAGATATTTACAATGTATAACAGATATTTACTGATATATACAGCGAGAAGGTAATACAGAAACACCACAGCCTTCCCAGAGATCAGAAATCCCTAAGAGGGTTAACCAACCCCCCTATCACCTTCCCCAGTCTTATCTCACCATCTGCTTAATGCAGCAGATAGGCAAAGGTAGATGGGCCAGGGGGATTAGCAGCAGGAAAGAAGTTAATGAAATTATTCAGATCCAGAGAAAGCCATGCAGGAGCAGCCACAGCCTAAAGACATCCAAAGCAGTCTAAATTTGGGTTATGACTCTTAAAACTTTTTTTTTTTTTCTTTCTCAGTAAAGCTGTGAGTGAAGTAGCGCCATCAGTGTCTTCCTTTCTCAGCCTGTAGTCTAATTTCTCATTCAAATCCTCCAGTTAGCTCAAACCAGCAAAAGCAGACTCTGAAGAGCCCCCTCCCAAAACCTGATGAGTTTGCAAAACCAAATGAAGAAAAAAAAGGAGAGATTTCTCATTATCCTTGCCTCTTGATAGCATTTCCCAAATAAAATCTCTATACCAAAGCTAAGCTCTTACCATAAATTCAGCTTTGCCCTCCTCTCATCTCCCTTTAATATCTCATTGACAGGTTCATATCTGCGCTTATCCTTGAGTTTCCGGATTAAAAGGAACATTGGTTACTTCATCCTGCAGACTTACATGCCATCTATTCTCATCACCATCCTGTCCTGGGTCTCCTTCTGGATCAATTACGATGCTTCTGCTGCACGAGTGGCGCTGGGTATGTACTTTTTCACCAGAGACTGAAGGTGTGTTTTTCACAGGAGGTCAGTGAAGACAGCTATAAGAAATAAAATACAGTTTTCTTTATGAGGTAGAACATAGGTTGATCAAACTTGCTGTACCTTCCCATGGCAGAGGGTGTTGGCACTAGATGGTCCTTGTGGTCCCTTCCAACCCTGACTGATTCTATGATTCTAGATGGAGGACATTTTCTATCTGAGAGCACTCTTCAAATCTTCAGCTAGAAGAGCTACTTTTTTTTTTCTTTTTTTGGTTGTCATTTTTTCAGAAGTATCAGTACTTTCCACGCTTGAATCTGTAGCATAAGGATCAGTAAAAGTTCTGCCACCCATTTCTGTGGACGCAAGTTTAAACTCCGTAACAAAATCACAAACGGCCACAGCTTCTCAAACGTGTCGTGAGTCTATTGATTACTGCACTCTGCTTTGTACTTGCCTTGTTAAAAAAAGTGAAATTTGGAGACGTCTTGGCTGATAGATGTGCTGTGACCAGCTAGTTGGATGATAAATGCTGCTGATGAGTGGCCAAAGAATGGTAAGAACGGCGAGTGAATGGCTAAAAGATGGAAAGAGTAAAGGAAGTAGCACTACACATTTTTCAGGCCCCATACAAACCCTTTCTGTAGCTGAAAAACTTCATAACCAAGGCAATATGAGGGACAGTAGCTAAAGTGCAAGTTCTTAAGCACACACTCCCATAAATAAGAATGTTTTCCTGTAAGAATTAAAAATGAGGTCTTTTAAGCAACAGAAGGAAAGTGGAGGTGGATTGCAGATGAAGATTTTGAAGTAGAAGTGGGGAGGATGGCTGAGAAAAGGGGATGTGCAACAGAAGAAAAAAATCCAGAGGATATAGGAGAGCCAAAGAGGGAGAAGGATTTAATCTGTGAGTGGGAAAGGCTCAGAGAAGCAGTGGAGCACAGGTAGAACCTGGTTCATATAGAAAAGGTTGGAATCTTAAAGTAGCTCTAGGAGAAAACAGAGTATCGGGAGACTCAGAGCAGAGATTATTTGGTTGCAGTTGCTTGGAGAGGCTGTGGCAGGAAGACAGGGAGGGAACAACGTGGCAAATTAAAAAGGTAACTTGCATTGACAAGAGTATAATCAGTGAGAGAAGAAAAAGAGACCACGGCAGACATCGCTGGCACAGAGAAAGCACAAGCAGAAGGGTGGACATGAGATGAACAGCTGTTGAATTTCTGCTGACATCTGGATTCAGAGGAGAAGACAGAAGAAAAACATTGTAGATCAGAACTGGAACGGCTCTCCCTAAACTGCTCCTGACAGCTCTCTGTCTAACTTGTCCTTAAAAAGCTCCAAAGAAGGAGACTTCACAGCCTCCTCTGGGCACTTTCTCTCCAGATTCATCTGCTTGTACAGTCATAAAGCTTTTCTTTGCCTCTGTCCTAAGTCTCCATTGCAATTTGTCCAGTTCATAATGGGGATGTAGAGAAGATGCTATTCCCCCTTTCTTTGTCCCAGATTTCTGGATATTTAGACTACTGTCTAAATATAGACAATGTAACATACTGTATGTATATAAATATATCTCCTTTCTATTTACTCTTCTGTGAACTGAAGAATATTTCTGTAAATCTTTTATCAGGAATGACACTAAAGACACAATGAGGGTGAAAGGGAAACAGGAGAAGCAGAGGTCTGTGATGCACAGAGAGGCTTCAGAGTCCTCACTGTAGAGGCAGGGCTGAAACCAGAAGAGCAAACTAAGGTCGTGAAGCCTAAGAGAGCTTCCAACAGAGAGATGGGAAGGCGAGACACTAGAAGAAAAGGATTTCAGCAAGGTAGTAAGAAAAGCAGGACAGCTAGGCTAGCAGGAAAAGAAGACTAGGTTGGATAGAAAAAGTTACTGCCTTCAAAAGAAGCATGAAGATTCACTGACATCTTTTTGAAGCTAGCAGAAAACTGCCAAACAGGTCCATCTGAGGCCACTCAATCCAGAGAAAAGAAGAGGCTGGGAAGAAATCACAGAGTACTGAAGGTGGAAGAGCAATCATGGTGCACCAGGCTCTTGGACACTTGAATAGAAGGAGGAAAAAAGGTGTCAATTAAGCAAAAAAAATGTTTATTTAAAATGTAGGAAATGTGATCAGACCTAAAAAGGAGAGTGTGAGAACCAATGGAGGACTGTGTGCAGATAACTGAAATAGTGAGTGGTCAAGCTGGTGGGAGGAAGATGGGAATTCACGAGGCCAAGGGTGCAGACAAAAGTCTAGGAGCTACTCAAAGAAAGACACCATGACAGGCAATCTCTTTGCTCTTCCTCCTGTTCATGGCTTTGGAAAGACAGAGCAGATTATGAAATCACCATAAAGATACTGAGGCATTCATTGGTATGCAGGAAAGCCTGATGAGTTCTTGAAGTGGAAAAAAGGGAGAAGAGGTCATGAAACTGGGAGCAAAACTCAATCACTCCTACCACATTGAGGAAAAGATGGAGGACTGGGGAGGACTTAAAGAACCAAGGTCCAAAGGATACTGATCCAAATCATCTTGACAATACTCAGCTTTGGCATTTTTTTCCCACTGCTGACAAGTGGGTTTTGTTTTCTGCAGCAATTTTCACTGGTCAGCTGGGTTAGATTAATCTGTTTTCTTTCCACTTGCACTGCTCCCATCCCTCTTGAAGCTGTCCAGCTGGAAGGAGAGATGGTGGAGCCGAGAGTGGTATTTCAGGAAACCATCCCACCTTGTTAACAATGCACCTACCCTTTCCTTACAGGGGTCACCACTGTGCTTACAATGACTACCATCAACACTCATCTGCGAGAGACTCTCCCCAAGATCCCCTATGTCAAGGCTATTGATGTGTATCTTATGGGCTGCTTTGTCTTCGTGTTCCTGGCACTCCTGGAGTATGCTTTTGTCAACTACATATTCTTTGGGAGAGGCCCTCGGCAGCAAAAGAAACAGAGCGAACGGATCAGCAAGGCCAATAACGAGCGTCACCGTTATGAGGAGAAGAGGGTGAGAGAGCAGGTTTGTCCCCTTCTTTCATTGTGGCAGGAGAATTCAGACTCTCCACTGTTCACTCGGTCCTGGGTGAGCTGTGGAGCAGCCTTTCTCCTCATCATGAGACATGAACTCCAGTCCCCCCTAGCTGGTAATTACTGGGGACCTTTTCTCCATGATCATTTTGCCATCATCCTCAAGCCAACCTCATCAGGACCATCCTCTTGCATGGACCAGGTACCCAAAGGTACCCTTGTGGCTTTCAGTCCTACTGTGTTGGCAGAATCACACTACTCAGCTCAAATTTTTACTGCAAGCACATGTAGCTAGTCCTTCAACTCCAGCGTCACTGAACAACACTCTCACATGCAGAGGTCATAAACGAACCAATCAGTGCTATTGTTGCACAGAAACCAGTTCAAAATCATCCCCAACAGTGTGGACCTGTACAAACAGGACATCCCTGCTACCTTTCTCTCTGTCTTCCCTGTTTTTAGGTCGACCCTTATGGTAACATCCTCCTCAGCACTCTGGAGATGAACAATGAGCTT
Source organism: Psilopogon haemacephalus (assembly GCA_013396835.1). Lineage (NCBI taxonomy): Eukaryota > Metazoa > Chordata > Aves > Piciformes > Megalaimidae > Psilopogon > Psilopogon haemacephalus. The sequence goes on along the minus strand of VWZI01008852.1, from coordinate 730,288 downwards.
CTGGCCACGGACATGATGAGCAGCGTTGGCGACTCTCGAAACTCTGTCATGTCCTTTGAAGGCTCAGGAATCCAGTTTCGCAAGCAGCTGGCCTCTCGGGATGGATTTGGTCACCACCCAACCCTGGACCGCCACGTCCCACTGGCCCACCACGCTGCAGCCCGCAACCGTGCCAACTGCCGTCTGCGCCGGCGGTCGTCTAAGCTGAAGCTCAAAATCCCAGACCTGACAGATGTCAGCACCATTGACAAGTGGTCACGAATCATTTTTCCAATCACCTTTGGATTCTTCAACCTTGTTTACTGGTTGTACTATGTAAATTGATGCCTGCAGCCTCCGAGAGAGATAGGGACAGACACTCAGACAATGACAACACAGGAGTGTTGTGGTCTTTTGGGTTTGGGTTTTACTCTTTACTATCATTATCATTTATTCCTTTGAGTCATTAGATTTATTCTAAGCTTACCATTCTCTTTTCAGCACATGTAGAACCATGGAGTATGTGTGTTGGGGGAAGGGAGAGAAGGGTACAAGGGAGGGCGGTTTTGTTTCAGGGAGGGATGTGTTTGTCTTGATTTTGGTTTCCTGCTGAAGGACTTAAATCATTGTTAAAAAAAAAAAAAAAGATAAAAAATGACAGGGAAAAAATGGGGGAAAAAAACCCCAAAACCCTCCCCACCCCTAACCCAAGAAGAGATGAAAAGTAAAAGAGGGGGAGGGAAAACTAAAGAAATTGAGTCAAAAGTTGGTGGGGGTGATAGGTTATCTCTGGCTGTGCTCACTAATGTGCTATCCTCCCTTCCATTTCACTATCGAATTTCATCTTTCTCATTATATATATATATTTTTTAATCTTTCTTCTATCACTGCTCTTAACCCATCATGTTTATTCCTTCATGGATTCACGAGATGGTGGAGTTTCATTCTCATGCTAGGAGATTTCTCTTCTTTATTTTTTTTTCCCTCTCACCCTCCCTGTTGCTTACAAGCCTAAAAGAATCTTTTAAATCAACAAATAAAAGTAAATATTTCTTTTGGAAGGGGAGGGGAGGACACGGCAATTATCTGGAAGG
>VWZI01008852.1:704294-719977 GCA_013396835.1 Psilopogon haemacephalus | reverse complement strand
AAAAAAAAAAAAAAACAACAAACAAAAAAAAAAAAAAAAAAAAAAAAAAAAAAAAAAAAAAAAAAAAAAAAAAAAAAAAAAAAAAAAAAAAAAAAGAAGCTTGAAAACAGTTTACAGTTTTGTACAAACCATTATAAATACTAACAACAAATGTTTTTAAAAAACGGTCCATACCAGTGCCAAAATAATGTAATGTGTGCATTTGTTTCTTCTCTCTCTCTTCTCTTCTTTCTTTTTTCTTTTCTNTTTCTTTTCTTTTCTTTTCTTTTCTTTTCTTTTCTTTTCTTTTCTTTTCTTTTCCATTCTTTTCTTTTCTTCTCTTCTCTTTTCTTTTCTTTTTTTTCTTTTCTTTTTTTTTTTGTAAAAAGATGTTAAAACACCCAATTTTATTTTTTTTTAACAAATGCTGTACGTGAACATAAATGTACTTGAACGCTGTTAATTATTAATTGGTTAGGAATCTTTCTTGGGTTTTTGGGTTGGCTTTTTTTTCCTTTTTTCTTCCTCTTCTTTTTTTTTTTTTTTTTTTTTTTTTTTTTCTTATTTTTTTCCTGTCCTACCCAGAACAAAAATAATACTTATAAAATATTATAAAATACAGCCTTTAAAGGAGAAATACTCAACTTTTCCTCTGCTGGTTTGAATGTTCTTACATGTTCCCATTTTCAAGGCACAGTATTTAGGCCAAATCTATATTGCTGGGCTCTGAAAAGCACAGCAACCTTACCATCCAGGCAGCTCAAACTCGTCCCTAGCTTTAAATATAACTGCAGTGATTCCCCTTGAAATGCACATCCAAAGGACTTTGCCAAGGCTTAAGCAAAACTTTCTGTATGCCCACATGGTCTGGTGGGTCAAACCAAGAGCTGGGACACACCCAAGCTCTATGACATTGTTCTGCTGGGAGGTGTCCCTGCCAATGATGGTGGGTTGGAATTGGATGAGCTTTGAGATCCTTTCCAGTCTAAACCATTCTGTGATTCTACAACACTGCCAGGAGAACAGGGGAAAAGTAGAATAAGTCCTCAGTATTCTTTTTCCACCATAGGATCATAGAATCAGTCAGGGTTTGAAGGGACTACAAGGATCATCTAGTTCCAACCCCCCTGCCATGCCCAGGGACACCCTACCCTAGATCAGGCTCCCCATAGCCTCATCCAGCCTGGCTGCAAACACCTCCAGGGAAGTGGCACCAACCACCCACCCTGGGCAACCCATTCCAGGGCTTCACCACTCTCATGGTGAAGAACTTCCTCCTCACATCCAATCTGTTAACAGAAGGTAAACCTGTTACCAGAAGGTAACTCACCCTGAATTGGAATAGCAAAGATCAGAGATTGCATTTTCAAAGAGCTCTGGAGTCCTACTCCCACAAGTAAATAAAGTACTCAAGGACTTTATAAAGCACTTTGCCCGGCTAACGAAAAGTGGATTAGACAAGACCATTTTCAGAAATGATGGATGCACTTAGAGTAAGACGTTGAAGTATTTCAAGCTAATAGGCTGAGTCTTCAGCTCCCAACTTTTTTCTTAAAAGTTTAAAAGGCTTGGCCTTGTGAAGTAATCTGGGGGGGTTTTTTTGTTTTTTGTTTTCTTTTTCGGATGTGCAAGTCAGGCTGCCTGGACAGCCACTGCAGAACGGGCAAAGGCGTTGAGCTGCAGGGCTGCTGCACCTTGTTGGTGCCACTCACTGAGTGGCTGAGGGGACAGAGAGGGGATGCAGCTAGGGAAGTGGGATTCATGGTCAGCTATGACCACATGGGAAAGGAGGAAGATGGCTTTGAGTCTTCACTTTTCTGTTGTGCAAAGCAGTGGTACCGCCCTGAAGTCCCTCACCATAGCTCTGTCAGGTGTCCATGCCCCATCCAGGCTGCATTCTTCACAGTTTGGTCTACTCCACAGCTCTGTGGCTTTACACTGTAAACATACACCTAAGGTTTAAAAATACAGGGAAAATTAGAAGTCTGGAGTTGCTGGTGGGATGCTGGAAGCCGGCATGCCAGTGATGAGGCCATCTCTGCATCCCTGAAGCAGAAAAATGCTGCATCCCACACCCTCAGGCAGGAAAATAGGAAAATGTACACTGCTTGATGTGCTTCAGCTGGGTATTCAGGTACCTGTATTTCTTCCCAGCTGAAATCTACTGCCAGTGTATGTGTGTGTGTGTGTGTGTGTGTGTGTTAGAAAAAAAATCTTGCTAGGAACTGCATTCATCATTCAACATTTGAGACCCAGTCATTGGTTCCTTCTTGAGCACTGTCTGAAGCTATCACCTGTTCAGCAAACTGACTGGTACTTAGAAGGTGATGGGAGGAAGGTGGTTTTTTTTTACACTGTTTGCTTTTTTCGTTGAGGTTTATATATAGTATAAACCCATTACTTTTCTTCCTTCAAATATGACCACTCAACTTCTAACTATCCTCACAACCCACTAGGACAGTTCTTTTTAAAAGCCCCTAAGTCCTGCTGAGCTGAGCAGCTGCTCCTTCCTGGCATAGCTGCAACAGCAGGGAGACCCTGAGAGCACTGCTGCACTCTCCTCTTGGACCCCCTTCCCACTGACTCCATATTTGCTTTTCAAAACCTAGCATGTGAGCTAGACAACCACTCCTCTGTCTTAGATGTCCAAACCCTTGAGAGTCTCAGTCTCACCAAAGTGGTGAAAGTTAAAGAGTTTTTTTTTCCTTTAATCAAACCAGTAAAAGCCAATAATTTTGTAGCTCTAAAAGAGAAATAGCAAGTGGATGGTGTCTGCTGTGTTTATGCTTAAGTGATGCAATAATAGACCACAGGTGAGCAGCACAGTGGAAATATTTTCCAGCTGTGATGGTGAGTTACAGTTCCTGCTAACCCGCCATTCTGGAGAGCTTCTGTGATGCTCTGTCTCCTCCTGCATTCATTTTGTTAGAGATAACTGTGTTTATGTTTAGCTGCTGGAAAAACTCATTTTGCCATCTCATTTAATTTGAAGGGAGATTTTAGCCCTGTTAATTTCACCTAACCTCCCTGTTCTCTTCTGTTTAATCTATTGTCCCCTGAGTTTCCATGGCAAGATCTCATCCTGCAAACAGAGAAAAAAGCCTTAATGATTTCTCCCAGTCGTAGCTTGGGATAAGGTGCTAATAAACTGCTTCACATCCATAGACAATCTGCAGGTCACATCTGCCCAAGAAAACTGCCCTCTGTCCTTTTAAGAAGAATGTTTTGTCTAGATTGGAATTTCAGCAGTTTTGCTCTATTAATCCCTATCCTTAGTAAGTGGCATCAGTATATACCCAAACATCCTGGAAGCCCAGGTAGGTCTACACTGTTTGCAGCAACAACCACGTTGTTGAATTCTATACCTGCCCCACTTCTCTCCAGGGATACTGAAAGGTTTGGGTTTGGATTTTTTGCTAACAAATGTTATAATTAATGGTGCTAGCAAAGTTGCTGAATATTCAAGTAAAGACAGAGCTCCACTTTTCCAAAAGCCCTTAAATGATTGTGGTGGTTTAGCATTTACCTGCCCCCCTGCCCTTTGAAATGACCCAGGCTAGGACTCAGTCGGCTGGAAGTTAATAAATGAAGCCTTATATTTACAGCTTTGCACACTATACAAGCAGATATTTACAAGGTATAACAGATATTTACAGATATATACAATGAAAAGGTAATACAGAAACACCACAGCCCTCCCAGAGATCAAAATCCCTAAGAGGGGTAATCAACCACCCCTACCACCTTCTCCCTTTCCCCAATTTTATCTCACCATCTATTTAATGCAGGAGATAGGCAAAGGTAGATTGGCCAGGGGGATTAGCAGCAGGAAAGAAGTTAGTTGAAATATTCAGATTCAGCTATGAAAGGCAGGGAGAAAGAACCATGCAAGAGCTACCACAGTCAAAGTGGTCTGAAGGAGTCTGACTTATCTATATTTGGGTTACAGCTCTTAAAACAAATTTTTTTCTTTCCCAGTAAAGCTGTGAGGGAAGTAGCATCATCTGTGCTTTCCTCTCTCAGCCTATAGTCTAATTTCTTATTCAAATCCTCCAATTAGTTCAAACCAGCACATGGATTAAAGCATCCAAGGCCCTCTGACTTTGCAATGGCTTCAGTATTTAGTGGTAACACCCAAAGTTTGCAAAAACATGAAGAGTGTGTCCAGAGTGGTTGATCCTGGAAATTCCCTTGCCATTGGAAAGAACTCCTCCTCAAAATCAGTTTGTATAACAGCAAAGAAGAATATCAATACACTCCCTCCAAACTCTTGCAGGAGATACCACTACAGATCAACCTCCCAAAGTCTGGAAGGTAACAACAAGATAGAATTTAGCACATTGCTTTCCCAACTGTCACACATTAAAGTGAATATATAGCCTCTGAAATTTGGGAAAGAACAGAAATTATTAAAAAAAAAAAATAAAGAGTTCTTTTGGCTATTTTAGACCAATGTCTTTGCTGCATGTGAAGTCTTCTGCATTCAAAGGCTTTCCTTTTTTTCTTTAGTTGATCTATTTTTGGAGCATTCTGCATCCAAGAATGAATTATATATGACCTGTGTGGACAGACTTTTCATTGACTAACTTCAGGCAGGCAGAGGCAGATGGAGTGAGATTCAGAAAAAGCAAGCCTGAGAGCAAAATGGATGCTAAAACTTAAGTGAAATAAAGGATTTTATTTGGAGGCAGCTGAAAAGCATTTCATTTGTATCACCATCACTTTGCTTTTTTTTTTTTTTTTTGGCAGTTTTGGGAAAAGGTAAGGTTTTTGAAGGGGAAAAAAGCAGCCAAAGAAAAAGGAGAAGGAAAGGGGGGCGGGGAGGGGGGGAAGAAAGAAAAAAAAAGCAGCAACAACAAACATTCTCCAGCCAGTTGTCTTAGGAAATCTTGTTTCCTATGCCCTGTGCTGAAAAGCCCTTGTAAGTCACCCTCTGCTTGGAGAGCAGAAAGGAGCTGAGCCGGCTCAGCTGCAACACAAACATGTGGTTTGAGGGAGCCCAGACATTTTGTGCTTGCTGTTTAGATCATGTGGCTTTCCCCCAGACAGTATTCTCCTCCAAACCAGGGTGACTCTGAAGCAGCTGTCTAAATCGGGCACTGTGTCAACAGTTTAAATATTAACTGTTCCGTGTGTTCTCCCCAGCCCGTGGGAAATGCAGTATCAGCCAGAGGATTCAACCTTGAATCCCTCTCATGGACTTTTTCCCTCCCCCAAACGGAGCTGTTCAGTCACAAACAGCCTGGAGACAGCCTTCACTCCCTTCCAACAGTCAGCTCTGTCACTCTGCTTCTTACACGGAAAGGTCTGTGAAGGAAGACAGAGCTTTACCATAACTACAAGGTCTGTTTGGGCAGGCTGCTGCAAAGGCAAGGCAAAAGTAGCTTAGCATCCCCAGAACACATCTGCTTAAGAGCTGAAGAGTACTTCTTCATGAAACTGAGGACCTACTGTCTTCAAAACAGGTAGGTTTGAGGCTTTTGGCTGCTTGGTAAAGAAAGAAGAAAACAGATTTGTAAACCTTATAAACCACCAGGATGCTGCTGTGCTTGGGGTCAGATAACCCAGCAGCAGGTACTGCTGACAAGCATCATGCCAGAGTCTGTACCAGCTTTGCTAATAGGATTGCTAACAGGACATGGAACTGTTGGAGAGAGTCCAGAGGAGGGCCACAAAGATGCTCAGAGGGCTGCAGCAGCTCTGCTGTGAGGACAGGCTGAGAGAGTTTGGGCTCTGCAGCCTGCAGAAGAGAAGGCTTTAAGGAAACCTTATAGTAGCCCTTCAATATTTGAAGGGGGCATACAGGAGGGATGGGAGGAGACTATTCACAAGGTCTTGGATGAGGGGTAATGGGTTTAAACTGGCAGAGGGGAGATTTAAATGAGATGTTAGGAGGAAGTTCTTCACAGTGAGGGTGGTGAGACACTGGTACAGGTTGCCCAGGGAGGTTGTGGCTGCTCCCTCCCTGGAGGTGTTCAAGTCCAGGTTGGATGAGTCCTTGAGTGACCTGTTCTCGTGGGAGGTGTCCCTGCCTATGGCAGGGTGTTGGAACTGGCTGAGCTTTGAGATCCCTTCCAACCTAAACCATTCTATGATTCTGTGATCCACCTCAACACAAGGAAGAACATCTGTACTGTAAGGGTCCCAGAGCACTGGCACAGGCTACCCAGAGATGTTGTGGAGTTTCCTTCTCTGGAGACTTTCAAGTCCTGTCTGGATGTGTTCCTGTGTGACCTGCACTAGATTCTATGGTCCTGCTCTGGCAGGAGGGTTGGACCTGAAGGTCTCCAGCAGTCCCTTCCAAACCCTGATATCCTGTGCTCCTGCGATAAGGCAGATATTAAGTTGTGTTATTCATATTCCATGTCTAAAGTCTCTGCCACACAAGCCCTCAGGGAAAAAAAAAAACTTTGCCTGTGTAGAAAAAGGCATCATTTTGGTGGCAAGATGCAGAGCTCAGTGGTACTCTTTCAAGATGGCCAATCTACCATCCACCCAATCCCAACAATGAGGTTAGATCCATCTTCACCCACCCACATCCTCACACTGTATATGCTTTCACTCTGTGGGTTTATTGGTGGATGTGAGCACATCTTCCATTTGATTCATCTTCCAGTTGCTATGTGGAGATGCACCCTCCTCGGGGAGCTGTGAAGATCACAACAGGAGCTGCTGCCCAGTTGTGAAAATATTCAGTTTAAAGGTGAGTGCTGTAGGTACAGACGGAGCCTTCCTTCAGGAGAGGGGCAGAAAGTCAGCACTCTGCTGAGCATCTGCTGGAGGAAGAGCTTCTGCTTGGCTCTGCACCTGGCTGTCATTGTGGTCATTGTGGCCTGACCAAGACATCTCTCTGCCATGCACCTGCAGGCAGAGCCACTAGCAAGATGCTTCTTCTGCTTAACATTGGATGACCAGCAAGGACACCTATTTCTATTTCTAGTCTCTACTCATTTTCCCAAATACAAGGTTTTGGGGTTTTTTTTGTTTTGTTTGGTTTGGTTTGTGGGTTTTTTTTCCCTCTAAAGTCTGAGCAAAATCCATTCTGCCATTTTGAAGTCAGATGAGTGAAAATGAGCCAACTTTAAGTCAGAGTTGCCAACTGGCTTAATTTAATTTGGTGAATTAATCATGAGCCTAGTTCTAAGTCCTTCTTAAAAAAAAAAAAAAAAACAAAAAAAAACATGTTCTTTGATTCGTGGGAATGCGTCCAGGGCTGTGTTTGCATTTAAAAAACAAGAAGTACACTTCTCTCATGAAGACAGGCTTGCATAAATGTGACTGCTGGAACCTGTTATCAGAAGATAAACCAGAGGAATCTGCTGTTCAATGCTCATTAATCAGGTAATAGGTTTCAAGTAAAAAAAAAAATAAATAAAATAAAAAAGAAGATTCTGGAGAAGCAAAAAGGCAAACAGCTAATTATTACTGAATATTTGTGTTTATTGGCATTTCTGTTTCTGGTCCAAAAATCCCCTGAGCTCCCTCCCACCGCCACACACATATGTGTACACCCCACACACCTCCACACAAAAAATCTGATGTTCACTCTCTCATAACAGTGCTTCTCATGAGCCTTGCTGGATAAAGGGGGGAAAGAAAACCAAAACACAAACATAATTTATGCAGTGGTAGTAACCTGGGCATGGAAGTAGAGGAGTGCTCAGTTTCCCATATTTATTGGGGAAAGTTTCCACCTGGCTTCATGCTATGAAACAGCGATGGTGATTCACAGCAGAGGAGCACGAGAATGCCCCAGGAGGTATGCAAGCAGAGCAAGGGAGGACATACACAAGGAAAGCAGAAACTTGGGGTTCAGCTCTCCAGATGCCCTGGAGAGTTATCCATCCACTGGAGCATGGCAGCATCAGAGAGCATTCCTAGTCCTGACGGGGAATTTACATCATGGTCCCTATGGGGAACTGACAAAGGATTCCTGCTGAAGATAAGAGTTTTGCTCCCCCTCCAGTGATGGTTCAGAAAGAAGAAACAGGACAGTCATCCCAAGCAGATGACATTGCTTACTGGCACAGCTGTTCAACTGGAGCAAGGGGAAGCATCACACTGACCTTGGAGGCAGGATAAGGAATAGAATCATAGAATCATAGAATTGTAGAATCATAGAATGGTCCGGGCTGGAAGGGATCGCTAGAGGTCATCTAGTCTGGCCCTCCTGCAGTCAGCAGGGACATCCCCACTAGAGCAGGTCACCCAGGGCTCTGTCAAGCCTCACCTTGAATGTGTCTGCTATGCAAATTAGGGAGAAACTCCTACAAGCTATTATGCCAATGTGAGTGCCAGACTGACAGAAGCTGTTGTACAACCTGGGTCACCCTAATTGTATGAGAAGACTATCAACAGAAGGGTGTCAAGAAGAACAAAGCAGAAGAGGCTGTTTCTCCATCTTCTCACTACCCTACATATCTGCACATGTACTGACCTACTTGAAACCACACAAAGTTCCTATGCAAAGTGACACTGAGCTATTGGGAGACCAAAAAGTATCTCCTTCACGAACCTTAGAGGTGCCTGGATGGTGTTTTACAGAAGAAGGTAGTTTCCCTGGAAGTGTCTTCCAGTTGCTACTTTGTCATCATCCCTCATGTGCAAAAGGAAGATGAAGCTGCTCACCACTGAGGAAGGCTTTTGCAATTTCCCCTCGAATACGTGCCTAGTATATTGTCCTAGAGAAGGTCATTCTCAGGAAAATCCCCTTCCATATGCAGCTCTCTAAAGCTTGCTAGGTGTTTCTGTATGGCTCATAAATCATAGAGGCAGCTGTTACCATCAGCATTTTCCTCCTCCCTTGAAGTTTGAGCAGCTGCTGAGTCTGAAGTTAATTTCACAAATTAACCTGAGAGTACTTCACAGTCCCAGGACAGCAACCCTACCTGCTTCATGCATCTTCCTGAGAGGTCCAAATCTTGCACATTCAGCACTTCTGTAAGCTTTCCAGGAGGAGGGGAAAGTCTTATGGGGGAGAAGACCTCAGCTAGTTAAGTGTTTCAGCCAGAAGGCAAATGGAGAAGGCAGAGCAGAAATAAAAATGAGAGGAGAAAAGCTCCTAAGAGTATGAATGAAACAAACAAGGACATACTCCTTTCAGCCCTACCTAGAAAAGAAGGAAATAAGAAGTAAGACCAGAGGTGAAGGAATTTGGTACCAGTGACAACTTTTTAGTCTGGAGAAGAGAAGACTGAGAGGGGATTTAATAAATGTTTATAAATATCTGAGGATATTTAGGTCAGGAGGGAGGGGACAGGCTCTGCTCACTTGCTCCCTGGGATAGCACAAGGAGCAATGGATGGAAGCCGCAGCACAGGAGGTTCCAGCTCAACACAAGGGGCAACTTATTTACTGGAAGGGTCACAGAGCACTGGCACAGGCTCCCCAGAGAGGTTGTGGAGTCTCCTTCTCTGGAGACCTTAAAGGTTTATCTGGATGCGTTCCCCTGTGACCTGAGCTAGATTGTCTGGTTCTGCTGTGGCAGGGGGGGTTGGACTCTATGATCTCCTTGTGTCCCTTCCAACCCCTGACATCCTGTAAGCCCGTGACAGGTTCCAGGGACAAGAATCCTTTGGCAGGTTGAAGAATTTTGTTTTGTTTAATGTGCGGTGATTTTTTTCAAGACGCTGATGGTATCAGACACAAACCAAGTTTGCCTGTGCAGATTCATCTTTGCTCTCTTTTGTGTCCCTCGTGTGGAAGCTTCCTGTGAGCCCAGCTCTACATCTCCCCTTTCCATTGACCTGCTTTTCCTCTGCTCTTTTCACATTTGCTCCAGACCTGGGCACAGAGGACATTAAAGCCAAAGAGAGAAAAGTGGCTTTTTGTTCTGGCAGGTAACTGTGGGCAAGTTGCTTCTTAAGAGTGATACTTATTCATTTGTATACACACATCTGTGTATATACATCTTCATCTGGAGCCAAGGCCCCAGGAAGTCTGAATCTGTGGCTTGGTGTGGCTCTCCTGTGCTCAGGGCTGAGGCTGTGCTGTGCAGCCTGATTTTCTCAGAGGACTGAGAGCTCTTCTTCTGTCTCCCGTTCTGATTTAATTTTGTCCTAATTCATTTCCATAATAACAGGATGAGAGGCAGCATCACCTAAAAATAAATTCTTCTAGATACAAGGAAAAAGTTTCCATAGGGAAGGTAGTTTCAGTCATCAAACCACAGACCCAATAAGCTGTGGGATACTCATTATTTGACTGGACAGGTCTGAGAACTTAAGTTAACTTCAGAGGTAGTCCTGCTTTGCTTGGGGTTTAGACCAGAGACTTGCAGAGCTCTCTTTGCACCCGAGTTATCCTAGGATGTTGTGAACTCTGTGTTGTCTCTTGGCTTGTTTTCACCTGCTCCTCACCCCACACCACCAGCTTTTGGTGTCGGGGATGTCCCTGGCATCATAAGACCTGAGGGCATGGCTCAGGCCAAGGGGATGAGCTTGGGTGTGCAGACGTGGTTCTGGAACAGGACTCAGTGAAGCAGACTAATTTGGATGGAGGAGAGTAAAAATAAAACACTGCCATTATCAGTGGGCTGTATCCAGAGGCCAAGGAATTAAGCCAGAAACTTACATGAGCATCGGGATGGGGAGTGACTTAATCAGCTGGAATTAGCTGTGGGGTTTGTCGCTTCAGCTTTTTGTTTTTGGAGTGATTACAATTAAAATGCAAAGATCTGACCGCCTAAGTGCCCCGTGCTAATTGGGAGATCAGTGGGCTTTGTTTTCCCTTTCTCCTCTCATTTATTTTAAGGCTTTGTTTCCAGAGCAGAAGGTGTGGCAAGCTCAGGGATTCGAAATGAGGGAGAGAGGTGAGAAATACCAACTCAAAACTGTGTGGGCAAGTCCTCCAAAGCCGGGGAGGGAGGAAAGCACAGGGCTTTCCCTTCATGGGAAAAGAATCTTTCCAAAAGGATGCAGGAATCCTGCCTGCCTCTCCCCTGGTTACTTTTCATGCTCTGGTCCAGCAGCTCTGGGATTTAATTGCATGAGATGTGTTGACCAAGAGTGTGCACGTCTATGCAGCTAGCCTGTGGACTAAGGCAGAGCATTGCTCCTCAAGGCAGCCAGGGACCTTGCCTTCACCAAAGGCTTTTCAAAGGTGAGGTCCCTGCTTTTCAGGAAGAACAACCGAAGAGCCTTCTCACCCATCTTGTCATGCACTCTCATACAAGCTCATGGTTTTGAAGAGGTGATATGCTACCACTTCCTATTTGAGGGAGAGCTGAGGCCTCACAGAGCACATCTACAATCCAACAGGATGACTCCAGCACAGCAGGGAGCAGAGCTAGCAAAAGCCTTGGTCAGAGGTAAGGGGTTTGCACAGTGAGAACAAGGGATGCAACTTATCATGGGCTGCTTAGCTCTGCCAGCCATTTAGGAACCCCTCTTTAGAGGAGGTTTATAGAAATAATCCACAAATTTCCTGACAGGCTCTAGAGGAGACCTGGCATGTCACAGGCTCGGTGTCTCCTCACTGGGAAGCAGCTGCAGCACTTAACACAGGATCAGAAGATCACAGGATCACAGGATGGGTTGGAAGGGACCCATCCAGATCATCCAATCCACCTGCCAGAGCAGGATCAGACAATGTAGCTCAATTAACAGAGGACCATATCCAGACAGGCCTTGAAAGGCTCCAGAGAAGAAGACTCCACAACCTCTCTGGGGAGCCTGTGCCAGTGCTCTGGGACCTTGCTAATAAAGAAGTTTCCCCTTGTGTTGAACCTCCTGTGCTGCAGCTTCCATCCATTGCTCCTTGTCCTGTCACAGGGAGCAAGTGAGAGGAGCAGATATAAAATGAGATAAACTGAGATAAAAACACAGGCTCCACATCTTAAATTTCCCTTCCCCACACAGGCTGCCCATGTGCTGCAGGTCTGGGGCAGCTGTCTGGGAAGTATCTGTGTCCAGCCGGAGAGCAGGGGTGGCTCTGAAAGGGTTGAGAGGAGGTGAGTCCTTCCTCAGACACGTGCAGAGGAGAGGGAATGAGGGGTATGTGCTGCCTGTGCCACGGCCAGGGCTTGCGGGAGTCCTGCATCCCTAACGAGCCCTTCTCATGCCCCACTGAGCACGTCAGCAGAGCAGCCCCCCCGGGAAGGGGAGGATGTGTCCCAGGGGCTGTGCCGCAGAGTACCCAGCCATGCAGCGCCTGCTCTCGCTCCACTGGTCTCCAGAGATGGGCATCTGTGTGTGAAACGTGTTCATCTTTTTTTCATGAATTCAGTAAGAATTACTACCAGGAGGGGAAGAAGGTGAAAGGAAAATATCTTCTGATCTCCGTCCTGGGCAAGGGGGAAACAAGCTCTGGAGGGAGAAAAGAGAAGGGGGCAAGTGAGGACGTCTGGAGCAAAATAGAATAGGGGTCCCATGAGTCCACCAGCTGTTGTCTGTGGTCACTTTTGTCCTCCTCTGTTACCCATGCTTCTTCCTGCTCCCCCACAGGCAAAGATTGCCTGGCACACGGGATACAGGAACTCACCATCCTGAATTCTGACCTGTGTGTCAGCTGCAGCAGGGGATGGTTGTGTACATGAAGCTCCCCTGGGTGGCTGTGGTGTGTGTGTGGCCTGGCCAAATTACACAAGGACCCTGTTCAGAACCAGGTCTATCTGTGTCTCTACCTGTCATTCCTCCTTGGCTAGGTTTCTGCCAGTGAGCCCATCCCTGATCTGTACACACACTGGGATGTGGAGGCAGCCACTGCTGAGGGCAGGTTGTTGATACATCTTACAGAAAGGAGGAGCAGCTGCCTCTAAGCCATGTCATCATGTTGCTGTTCTTGTCCTTGCTTGGGGATGGTGGGAAACCAAAGCTTTTGTGAAGCAGTGTGGTAGGTGCTGGCATCAGCCTTTCTGTATGTTTTGTTATTTAGCAGCTGGCAGCCTAGAGTCTGAGGTACCCAAGGAAGGGCACATGGCACTCCAGCAGTGGAGTGGACCAGCCTTGAGTCTCTTGCCATTGGTGGGGAGCATGGCCAAAACTCAGCTGCAGAAACTGCCTCTGGCACATGCACATTGAGAATTGGGATTTGGTGTCAGAACTGGAAGTGTTCTCCACCCCTCATGGTACTTAAGCACCCAGAGAGCTGTGAAACACTGATTCAGGTCCTAGGTTTTTTTCCTTGCTGCTGCTATTTAGCATATCTTACCCTGCATCAGACTTGGAGGCTGTGTGAGGCCAGGGAGAGATTTGCTTCTGTTCCTACATAAGCTTCCCAAATAGCTTTGAGACAAGATCCAAAGTTTGAGATCCAAGTCCTGGCAGCAGGATGCCTTCACAAAGAAGTCCACAAGCCACCTCCTGTACTTTTCCCTGCACTGAAGGTGTGGCCCAAGCTGTAGGGCTGACTGGTGGACCCTTCTGGGAACAGTTGCCCTAGAATTCTGTCAGTGCTTTCCTCCCAGGACCTGGCAAGCCTATAGTCAAGCAGGCACTCAGTGACTCAAGCAGCATCCTTATTTCCACCTGAGTGGGTGTCTCAGCTGGCCGTGACTAGGACTGGCTCCCTTTGGGGGTGCAGGTGTGTTTGGGGTGATGCTGCCAACCATCCAGGCAGAGCAAGCAGGGAGGACTGGAGCAAGAACTAGATGCAGTGTGGTGTGGGGGAGAGACTGTATGTGCAGCTCTCACTTTCCTATAGCCTCCAAAGGAAGAGGAAGACATTGAATGTGCTGGCCTGGCAAGGAAGGAGTTGGGTTTATAATATGCCAAGTCACAGCACTGCAAAACCAGGTGTTACTAAGCTAAAGGGCATTTTTCTTTTGCTTCTTTCCAACACCTAAGTGGAAGCACAGAATGATGTCAGCAGCAAGTCACCTGCTTGAGAGCAGCCTTGCATTGTGAAGAGACTTTCTGGAAACCACATGGAAAGGAGGCAACCAGCCCAGAGCTGCGATCACACCTGGCTCCCTGCAGAAGGACCAAGACAAATTCAAGCACTTCCTCAGGGGATTGTTTGTATTAAGGCTCCCCATACTGATTTCGTTCTGAGCAGGAAGGAAAGGGAAGGAAATAGTCTCCTTGGAGTAATATAAATGTGGGAAGGCAGGAGGGCAGTTGTGGGATGAGGAGACTGCAGTCACTCCCATAGGCTAGACAGCTGGGATTTTCTACTGGAAGCCTGCAATCTCTGGACTACCAAGTACCTAAATGCTCTTGTAAAAGAAACTTCATGTGCCAGCTCCCAACGACCAAGTTGAGAACATCCCAAGTTATACAAATGCAGAGAGAACTGGATTTGGAGCTGACCTTTTTTTTTTTGCAAAATGAAAATGCTGTTCATGGCTGTTTTCCTAAGTGCAACGGAGTGGAAGAGAGAATGAGCCTCTTGCCCCAAAACGAAGATGAAACTGGAACTCCAGTTCTTGGCTCAGAGAACACCTTCTGACTGCAGCAGGCCCATGGGACTTTTCCTTGTGTGGGCTGGTTCCTTACCTTGAAAGTAACTGGGGTAGTAGGACAGGGATGGTGTCTTGCATCTCACTGCTGTCCAGTGGGACATGCCACCGGCTCTTGGTTATGCTTGGAAATAATTCAGGAATGCCCTCAGGAGCTGAATGGTGCCTCTGTCTTGAGGCTTTGGACTCTGCTGTTCCTGGCACCAGGAATGCTTCTGGAGCCAGGAGGGAGAACAGCTGCTCAAAAAAAAAAAAAAAGGACAGTTTTCTTGTTCTTCTGACAAATTAATTTAAATTGAACCAGAATTCTGAGGGAAGCTGATAATAGTGGTGCTATTTTAATCCACTTGTGTCTCCCTTGCCTCAGCATCAGTGCCAATGTCAAAGGCTGCTTAGGCAGGGAAGGCCCTGGCTGGATCTCCTGGAAGCTTGGAGCTCTCAGCAGCAGCACTGGAGGATTGCAAGGCACAGATGGCTGCAGCCCTGTCTCTGCTAATTGGCTCTGTTCCTCTGGATGGGGCACTGAATCCTCCACAACTGAGCATTAAAAACGTTGAGGAAGTTTCCTCCCGCAGCAGTAAATCTCAAACTCATATAGCCTTAATAAATAAATAAGGTTCCATGTTCTGCTCCCAGATGCCACTGTGGAGATCCAGAATGGATGCGTTCCAAAGATACCAGTGTCAGGCAGAGCTGAATTTAGCCTGAATGGCTGAGGAGGGAAATGGGATGCTTTTGTTCACTGCATTGAAGCATAAACATAATTTCCCTTGTGAAGTTTTACAGTGATGCTCTGAAAATGTAACAGAGGGAAGCAACGGCTCCTCAGCAGCCTTTCTTCCTTCAGCTGCCCTTTGCTGACTGTACCTGGAGCAGAGCCTTACCTCTGTGTCTGAAGCACATTGCCACAGAGGGGCAAGTCCTTGGGGCTGCTAAAGCCAAGTGTGTCCCAGGTGGGCTCCCTGAGGTCAGTGATGCCTGTCATGGCACAGAGAGCAGGAAGCTGGAAGGTCTACTCCATGGCCCTGGCTCCACTCCCTTCTGCCTAGATTTGAACTTAGCCTCTGGCAATACTCAAGGGAAACCTCTTCTCTGCCACGAACTGGGACAAGGCCCTTCCAACCTTCAAAGGGTTGGACTTGATGCTTTTGGAAGTCTTTTCCAACCTTAATGAGTCTGTGGTTAATCTTTGCATGAGGCAGAATAGCTGAGCACATGAAAATTGTAAGAAAGGCAGAGCTAATGTGGGTTTACTTCTTCAGCCTTTTTTTTTTTTTTTTTTCACTTTTAACTTTTTTTCTTCCAG
>VWZI01008852.1:690781-704287 GCA_013396835.1 Psilopogon haemacephalus | reverse complement strand
CTTGTCTTCTTCCAGTTCCAAGTTGATTTTTTTTTTCTTGAGCTCAGTCCTCTTGTTCTTTGCCCACCCCAAATTTTATCTGAAGGTAAATTGACATCTGAGATTCAGATTGGATGTGAGGAGGAAGTTCTTCATCATGAGAGTGGTGAGGCCCTGGAATGGGTTGCCCAGGGGCGTGGTTGGGGCCACATCCCTGGAGATGTTTAAGGCCAGGCTGGATAAGACTCTGTCCAGCCTAATCTAGGGTAGGGTGTCCCCACCCATGGCAGGGGGGCTGGAAATAGATGATCCTTGTGGTCCCTTCCAATCATGACTGATTCTATGATTCTAAAAACATAAATAAATGAAATTGCGTGAGAGCCTGCAAACAGCACAAAACCAAACCAAACATTAAAAAACCAACCAAACAAAAAAACAACCCTCACAAACACATAACAAAGAAAAACAAACAAATAACAACAACAAAAAAAGCCAAAACAAAACAATGCAAAAGAGTTTCTGTGTAAGAAACTTGCTTTCAGCATCTGTGGAAATGAAATATTTAGCCCAGGATTCGGCGCTTATCCTTCTGATGTCAGCTCTAATCTGAGCTGTCACTTAAGGAAATGAACAAACAAACAAAAAATAGTCTAACCTTTTTCCATATGATGATAGTTTCAAAGATGTAAATGCAAGACTTGGAATTCATCATAATGAGTTTCTGTGCCTGCACCAGATTGTTCGGGGGATCTTGTGATGTCCCACCATGGCTCCTGCGGCTCATCTGCACTGCTGCTGCTCCTCCCTCCCTACCCCCCCAGCTCCCTCTCCGTGTGCTCATCTCCTTCCCAAATGCCAGTGCTGACACACACCCCAGGGCAACAGCAGCTTCAGACCCCGTGGGGCATGAAGATTTTTGGCTAGATATTTGCTATTGCTGTGGCTCTCTGTTCTAGCGGGCACCAGGTCAAGGAAGCCTGCAGAGATGGAGGCAACCTGCACCTCTTCAGACCCATGCCAAGCTCCAGGCCAGGCTGCCCTAACTCAAACTTTAGAATAGAATAGAATAGAATAGAATAGAATAGAATAGAATAGAATAGAATAGAATAGAATAGAATAGAATAGAATAGAATAGAATAGAATAGAATAGAATAGAATAGAATAGAATAGAATAGAATAACCAAGATTGGAAGAGACCTCCAAGATCATCCTGTCCAACCTAGCACCTGGCCCTATCCAATGGCACTAAGTGCCCCATCCAGGCTACCACGCCACAGTTCAACCCAGCAGTACCTCACACATAGCATAGCCTCTGCCACAAGGTTGCAAGCCACACTGAGAGCAGAGTAAGGCCCAACAGCTTCAAGGCTTGTCCATCTAGAGGAGAACCCTCTGTCTCTTTGCTGTTAGCAATGCTAAGGATGCCTGGCCAGTCTTGTATGAAGGATTTCCTTCAGGTGGGCCCCAGGTTTGCATGCCTTAGGCAGCAGTGGTGGAGGCCATTCAGGTCAATCTCAACATAGGGCTGCCACCATCACTAGACCAGGTCAGTGTGCCTTTGTCTTATGAGAAACTAATGCAAGAGCAGTGGTGATGGGAAGCCAAGGGAGTAAGGTGCTTTTATTGCAGCTGATGATCTTGCACTGATGATTTTGAGCCAGATGGTTTGGTTGTTCCCTTGTTCTCCAGGGGATAACAGCACTCCTTGTCTGGAATGTCTCTCTTCACCTTCATCTAAATAGGTCAGTTGTCCCCAGTTTGGAAAAGTCATGCCAGGAACACTGCCGGCTCTCACCTTGTCCCTCTGCAGCAGTGTTGATGTTGGGAGTCAGTGTACTCTGACTCCTGCTTTTAATGACTACAGCAATGTTCTCGTTGCAAATGAGCTTGCATGTGTTTCAAGCAGCAAAATTAAATTCTCCTTGACCTCTCTCCCCAGCCAGAAATAATAAAGTACAACAAGGTTGGAGGGGAAATGGCCCAGCTGGGCATCCTGCATGCTCATCCTCACTCTGAGTGTCAGCCATCCATCTCTGCTAGGGTTGCCATAAACAGAGTTCCTCCACCATCAGCTGAGCCATGTCCCCCAGGGCTGGGGACATAAGGAGTGCTGGTGGACAGGGGCAAACTGGCAGCAGGGCAGTGGCAAGGACACAGAGGAGGGAATCTTGAAGGAGGGTTGAGATGCTGCATGAGAGTGAAGAAATTCAAAAAGCACCAGAACAATGCCCATATAACACCTCCATGAATACCCAAGGAAAAGCTCTCAGTCCCCCAGGTTGTTGGAGGCACCTGATGCCAAGGCTGGGCACTGCTCCACAAGGCAAAAAAGGCCTTTTCTTCCCAAGCAATGCTGTGGTTGGGCTCACAGTGCCTGTCTTGCTATCGCAGTCCCTACCAGGAATGGGACTTGACTGCCACCATGTTGGGGTTGGACTAGGCAAATGCTGCAAGACAGAGAGCAAAACTCTCTCTCTCTCTCCCTTACATTAGTGTCACACCAGACGTGTTTTGGATTTGTTTCCTGATTTCTTGGTGCTGCTTTAATGCCTCTCATGGAGCTTCAGGTGGGCAATAAAGCAAAAGTAGACCTGTTCCCTGTAGAAAATGTGCTGTGTGGTCTTCCACTCTCTTCTCTGTTGTACACCAAATCCAGGCTTTCCTGTATTTGGAAGCCTTGCTTTTAACCCACACGTGGTTTTCTTTTTACCTTTGATCTGTGCCACTGCATAAAACCCACAGAGCAAATTATTTCTGCTTTCTTTCACTTGTTATTTATGAAGCTCAAATGTAGCCTTAATTCACCAAGTGCTTTTGAACTAACTGAGGATGAGCCTCAGGTCACAGGCTTCTGATTGTTTTGCTTTCTCTGGGAGTCTAAGCTATAGAGCCCCTCAGACATACACATGGCCTTGCCTCACACAGTCCTTCAGGAAGCCAGAGAGGAGTTGTGAGTGTCTTGGTGAATTCTTCTCATTTTTAGTAATCAAAGACCTGTTCTGTACAGCCGAAAATAGATATGGGACAGGGAAGAGCTCAATAATTTCTACATTTTCTTAAAAGTTCCCTCCAAAAACCCTATATGAATATGCCCCAAACAAAAGGATAATTTATTTTTTTTCCTGTAAATGTATATCCAATCAACTCCCTAAAATCCATGGTGTTTAAAAAACCAGCTGGGAAACAAACCACCAAAAATACCAGGACAATATTTCAGCAGCTGCCATGTACTTATTTGGTACATTTCAGAACTTACTTTTTTTTTTTTTTTTTTTTTTTCCTTCCTTTTGAATTTTTTATCCTCTTTTAAACTGGGGAAAAAAAAAAAAAAAAAAAAAAAAAAAAGCATATGAAACATCAAAAGCACACCTGAACTGGAAAATTTGTTTCCCTGCTTTTGAATAGCTCCTTTAGCAGGCTGTCAGCCACCCATCCAGCTCTTTGCAGAGGCCCTTTGGGCATGAGCAGTCTGCCAGCAGCTGGTTTCTGCATTCCCAGCCCTGCAAAATGCTGCTGCTTCTGCTCCCACAAAGGCCTCATCTCTCAGTGGGAAGCCCCAAGGAGCATCCTGCTGATAAGGCACCGTTGGCTGCTCCATGCACACCGCTCCCTGTGCCACTGCTCTCTCTGCACCTGCCCGCAGAGCTGAGCTCCTGCCAGCCACAGCCATGTGCTGCTGCTGGCTGGCTCTGTGCCTTGCATCCCTCTCTAGCTACTAACTTAGTGTCACCATGGTGGCCATGATGGGAGCTTGCGCAGCCCCTTACAAGGCCACAAGTGCTGCTTTAGCCATTCTGCAGAGGATGCTAGGGGATGCTCCTGGTACTCTGCTCCTGAGTCTGAAAGGAAGTGAGGCCAGTTGGTAGCTGAGTCTTGCTGACCAAGGGAGGCAGGAGTGTAGAGATACAGAGCAGCTGTTCCCTTTCTTGGGGCTGGCTACGAAGCCCTGAGACTCGCAGTGCTGTATCTGAGGAGCAGGAGGAGGTGCTTTTGGCTCTGACAGCTTTGCACAGAGGGTGCCAAGAAAAGGGTTTGTGCAGGTGTCTGTCTTGGCTTCAACTCCGTGTTACGTAAAATGATGCAACTTTTCTATGCAGACAAAGCCTTTCCTGGATAGAAAGGGTATGTGGCAGATGCAGGTTTGTAAGAGCATAGGGACAGAAAAGGGAGGGTGAGGATTCTCTGCTTCAGCCCTTGTGACTCTGGGGATTTCAGCAGCTGCAAAAGGCTCCTGCATCTTGGGGAAAAGGACTCAACTGTGACAAAGCCCAGCTGGAGTTACAAATGTGCCATTCTGAGCCTTGGACTGACCTCTCCCTTGAGATGTGCTACTCTTAATGCAAACCCCAGCTGCTTGTTCCTAGTCTTCTTGAGGACAGCAAACTATTTTCTCACCTCCCAGCTCTACTTAGAGAGCAGAAGCCCACACGAGATAGAGTGCTGCTTAAACTGGGCACCAGGAAAATAGTCCAGGGTAAGCCCTATCCTTGTATCACTTCTTATTGTTGCAAGAACATGGGCTGGGTGAAATAGCTGAGATTGTTCTCTGTGTGGAGAGCAAACCATCTCCACATAGCTCATGTTCTGCTGTGCCAGTTGTCTGAACAGGAAGCTGATTCAAGTGAACAAAACCTGTCTGGGTGCCCTCAGTTTGTGTTGAGAAATGGTTGCTTTGGAGGCTAAGGGAAGTAACTGTAATGTTTTCCTTGTGTGCTCAGACTAAATAGCCATAGGAAACTGGGGCATCCTCACAGCACCTGCGTAGGTCTAATGAAGTGCTCTTAAAAGCCTGGTTGAAAAGCTCATCTAGGCAGTTGCTGTTTTTCTTTTTGGAGCTGGTTCAGCTGTATTGGTTTAGGAAACAAGGCCTTCAGCCTGCTGAATGACCCTGTTGAAAAGTTACTCTTTGTCTCATTATTTCACTGGAGTTATGCTGGTATGGCCACTTCACTGAGAAATAGTAAAAAGAACTGGAAAAGACCAAGAGAGGGACTCTAGACCAAACCAAGCAAAACCTTTCTAGAAGGTCTACATGAATGTACTTGTCCTGCTGGGCTCAGCCCATTGAAGTCAGCCTGAAACAGCACAGAGGCAAAGTGTCTCCGAGCTGCACTGGCTAGGTGGCTGCAGGTGGCTGCTCTGGCTAGGGTGTTGCTCAGCTGAGCTTCACTGAGGCTCCTCAGCTGAGGTATGGCCTGCAGGAAGTACCATGGGCAAGTTCCACTGTTCTTTACCTCTCCAAGATTTTGGGGCTCTGGTTTCAGCACTGACCAAAGTTCAGAAGCAGACATCTGTGAACATACGTAGTGGGCATTTGAAAAGAGCAAGTTAATTCAGTTGTGCTACAGCTGAAGGAGGCTTAGATCTCTATAAAGCCTGGCACTTAGAATCACAGAATGGTTTAGGTTGGAAGGGATCTCAAACATCATCCAGTTCCAATCCCCTGCCATAGGCAGGGACACCTCCCACTAGAACAGGTCACTCAAGGACTCATCCAACCTGGCCTTGAACATCTTCAGGCAGGGAGCAGCCACAACCTCCCTGGGCAACCTGTGCCAGTGTCTCACCACCCTCACTGTCAAGAACTTCCTCCTATCATCCAGTTTAAATCTCCCCTCTGACAGTTTAAACCCATTCCTCAGCGTCCTGTCATTACAATACCTTGCAAATAGTCCCTCCCCAGCCCTCCTGTATGCCCCCTTCAGATGCTGGAAGGCTACTATAAGGTCCCCTTGAAGCCTTCTCCAGGCTGAAGAGCTCCAACTCTCACAATTCCTGTTTTTCACCCAGATTGTTCTCCTCAGTCTTAAGAATGGCTTTGCTATGTGCTGCATAGCAGAGAGGATGAGCTCAGTTTGTGAAAATGAATTTCTTATAGAAGAGAATTCCTGGAAGAATAAATTGGGAAGCTGGCACTTGTAATTACCTCTGTCAATTGAGTTGGATTCTGAAAACCTGAGCTTCCTCTCTCTGGCTCTGCTGCAGCTCTTCTGTTTCACATACAAACCACATCTCTGAGCCATGCTGGTGGATCTGTTTTTTCTCCTCTGAGCACTGGGTGATTCCTTCCTTTCCCCTCCACTGCCATGCCACAAATAATCAAAACAACTACGCCAAATTGAAGAAATATTTTCCCTTTTGAAATAGACCCAACTTGTGTGCAAATTCGGGTCAAATTCTGGAAACATTTTCGGCATAGAGAACATTTCTGCTTTGACATCAAACTGGAATGTTTTGAAGTGGCCTTCTGCAACATTTCAAAACTGATGGAGATTTTGTTTAGTTTGACATTAAGAACCAGACCAGGCAATAAAGGAAAAAAAAAAAAATTATTTTCCTTTTCAAAGAACCACTTAGGCTTGACTTTAATGATCTTTAGGGTCTTATTTTGTTTTGCCGAAATGCTTGACCCAAATTTCTTCTGATTGCTTGAAGTTCAGCCACTCGCATGAAAAATAGCCTGTTCAAGCAGCTGTAATTCAGAAGACTCTTCCAGCTTCTTGCCTTCTGTCCTGCTTCTTCTCCTGCACAGTCTATTTGCCTCCTTCCTTCACCCAGTTTGATGCCAGTCTTCACTAAAGCCTTCTATTTGACTCTCCTCTTGAGGCTGTTTCTCAGTGGAGGGCGTTTTATTTTTTTTCTGGCATAATTCCCATTTTATTCAGTGCCACCCATGTATGAACACATAAGAGGAATGAATAATGGATGCTAATGAGGTGTAATTAATTCATCATAAGTCTCCTTTCCAAAGTCAGCATCAGAAGTGGGATCATCGCAGGGGCATTCCCCACCCCTCACTTGGGCTCCCAATAAGGGGTTTGAAAAGACCCAAACCCAATGTGCACCCTGATGACTCTTTGATTTAGAGCTGGGGTCTGAGGGAAAGAGGAGAGATGCCTTTGTCCCCATGCACTCCAATCATAGGGAGGATAGAAAGCTGCACTGCCAGCAGCTGACTTACTCCCAGATTGCACTGTGTGAAACTGGGCTGGGGACCAGGTCCTCCCCTACCTGCTCCTCACCCTTCCTGACCCAGGACAGGGCATCACATCAACACCAGCTTCTCTCCTAACTCCCATCACTGTCAAAGAAGCTCTTAATACTTAATTGTATTTGTTCCCTCATGTCACCATCAGTCAGGTTGGCACTTGCATATGACAGCTTTGATCTTCTCAGCTGTCCTGTGGGAAGGCTGGTAGGGCCAAAGTTGCCTGATGGGGACCATTAAAGCCTGCTTGTTAATGTACCTGATATCTGAGGCTCTTTGCATTAATTCCAAGAACGAGGGAGAAGCTTGATAATGAGCACAAGCTGAGTTCCTGCAGCCTGCCTACTTCACCTCTTCTGCTTTCCACTGGGCCACAGATGGTCTCTGGCTGGGACCAACCAGGAGGGTGTGCATGCGGTGGAGAAGAAGTCCCTAGCACAAAGCTATACTCAGAGGGCTGCAGCAGCCCTGCTATGAAGACAGGCTACAAGAGTTGGGGCTCTGCAGCCTGGAGAAGAGAAGGTTCCCAAGAGACCTTATAGTAGCCTTCCAGTATCTGAAGGGGGCCTACAGGAGGGCTGGGGAGGGACTATTGACAAGAACTTGTAATGACAGGATGAGGAGGAATGGGTTTAAACTGGAAGAGGGGAGACTGAAACTGGATGTTAGGAAGAAGTTCTTTACAGTGAGGGTGGTGAGACAGTGGCACAGGTTGCACAGGAAGGTTGTGGCTGCTCCTTGCCTGGAGGTGTTCAAGGCCAGGTTGGATGAGGCCTTGAGCAACCTGTTCTAGTGAGAGGTGTCCCTGCCTGTGGCACAGAGGGGTTGGAACTGGATGATCCTTGAAGTCCCTTCGAACCTAAACCATTCTATGATTCTTGAAATCCAGTGTGAGGGAGCTCTGCTGATCCCCCAGAGGCAGCCAACACCACCAGTAGAGCTCATCTCCCACTTTCCCAAGTTTGCCATGTCAGTATCCATAGAGCCAGCACAGCTCCTCCATGGCAGACTGCTCTCTTCCTAACCTTGGCACGTACTGCCTCCAGACTCCCTGCCTCCAGACTCCCTGCCTCAACGTGACGTGGTGTGGAACCAGCACGCAAAAGGTCAGCTTTCCATTAAAAGCTACTCCAGGCGTTTAAGTGTATCAAACACAGGAAAAGCTGGTGATTCTGCACCACAAAAACATAGTAAAATTGCAAAAAAAAAGTGTTTGACAAGCCCATCAAGCTCTATCCACAGAGTGCCTGGTGTTTCTGGATTTCTCCATGCATGCTGTTGAAAGAAGTAGGAGTCTGCCAGAGGCTTTCACCAGAGCTGAGCTGTACCCTGGAAATGCAGCTTCCCACAAGCTCACAGTCAGGCATCTGAGCTGGGTGGACTTATCCCTTCAATCTTTCCCAGATTAGCAAAAGGGCTGTGCACGGGACAGCAGAAAGTGTGCTTCATTGTATTCCCCACCTGCTAGTGACTTATTTCTTTAATTTCTAGATTCACCCGCTCCAAGCCACATCCTTGCCCAGCCTTTGCTGTTTCATCAGTGAGTGAGCACAGGGACAGGTTTTATACTCTCCCTTTCTCATCTTGTCTAACTATGAAACCTAGCAGAAAAGGAAAGCCAAGGGAATGAAAACCAAGCTGGGAGGAGGAAGCTGACCACAGTGCCAGCAGTACGCTCAGTATCCAGAGTGCAACCTCACTGTATTGAACAAGGCAGACTGGTGACAGTAAGAAGCTCTGATGGTCATCATCAGGCAATGGGAGATACTGACCATGCAGCAGTTGAGTCAGGGCTACCTGAAGATGACTAGAACTTCAGTATAACTCTTAGACCCACGGGTGATGAGCAGGTCTTCTAGGTGAGGTTGATGCAGACAGCTGAAACTTGTTGGTGCACACAGTGCCTGGGGGGGGAGTCTCTCATTTCCCTTTCTAGTATAATGTCTGCAGCCTTTCCTTTATCAGACTACCTGATTATCATGCACAATAGCTGTTTTCCCAACAGAGATAAAAAGACACAGTACCGAGGGAAGAGCAAGGATGCTGACAGTGTCCCAGGTGGGGAAAGCCAGGCAGGCATCAGGGTGAAGCAAATCCCATCTCTCCCCACAAATCACTCTACAAGTCATCCAGTGAAAGGAAGGCTTGGTGAAATATATGAGAAGGAGGTAAATTGAGGTGTCAGTGCCAGCACTCAGCCAGAACGTGATCCTTAAGCCAGGACAAAACAGACCAGAGTTGTCAGTGGTCACCTGGCTGCCACCATAGCATCGTTGTCCTTTGCACCGAGGTTACACCACACCCAGCCCTGGCAGCTGTGGCTGCTGCAGTTTCTGCAGTGTGTCTCCTTGCTCTGGCAGTGAAAGCAAACTGTGTATGAAGGGTGGAAGATTGGCATCCAAGAACATGGCACACGAGCTGGACTTTAGATGTCACAATATGACAGCTCTTCAAAAGCCTGCCTGGGGAGAGAGATGCTGCCTGCAGACAGAGTTGGGCTGGTGTAGCACAGGCAGCTTTGCTGCATACAGAACCCTCAGATTTTCTCTCCATATCCCAGGGTAAACTCAGAAACTGTTTTAAAATAAACATTTAGGAAAAAGGTAGCCTATTCCATGGAGCTGACAGAGGAGGAGATAAGAAGGTCTGACAAGACAAAATTATGTTTTGATGTTTACACATTCTCCTCCCTGCCTGGTGTCCAAATTTTGACAAAACTGGTTGTGCTGTTGGTCCTGCACTGGCCTCTCTGGAAATGCACTACTAAAGTCTGCCCTGTAGCTATTGCAACTCAAGATGTGTGGGAACAAAATTTGCCCTATGATGCTCACTTAGAGAAACACTGAGGGACTTTGTGGCCATCTGGCCATGGATGATAGCATGGCATATTTGTATGGGAAGTGTTTGTAGGGAGAGGGTTAGTATGACAGAATCACAGAGTGCTTTGGGTTGGAAGAAACCTTTAAAGGTCATTTAGTCCAACCCCCAGAACATCTTCATGCACTTGACAAGAAAACATTTTATTTTTATTTAAGCAGTGCATTGCATGTGGCCCCCTTGCTTGAATCACTTGAGCAGCATCTTGGATCACACTGTACCCAAACTAATCTCCTGCAGCTATCAATCCGTGTCGAAGAATTCCCAGAATGTGAATATGTCTTCAAATGTTTATTTAAAGTATTTGGGCTAGTTAAAGACTCCATCTAACCTTGTGGGAAATGAAGAGTGGTGCCCTTGGTGCAGCTATGCAGCAGGTCGACACAGTAAGTGAAGGGCTGAAATGGCCAGGCTGGCTGGGCTGAAATGGAAGGTGGATTGCTTCTTAAGGACGGGAGATGGCAGACAGATTGCTTTGACATCTCACGAACTGTGAGGAGAAGAATCTTTGTTGCTAGGAGAACTATGTCCCAGTCCCCAAACGATTTTAATCCTGGGAGCAAGCAGCAATAGGAGCTTTGTTTTATGATACCTCCAGATACGTTGTAGAGGAGTATCAAGCCCTGTCACGATGCTACAAGAACAATGCTTTCTAAATGGGAGGTAATGCTCCTCCCTGACTTCCTGCTGTCCTACATTTGGAGGAGAGAAAGAGATGGGGATAGGATAGGATAGGATAGGATAGGATAGGATAGGATAGGATAGGATAGGATAGGATAGGATAGGATAGGATAGGATAGGACAGGATGGAATAGGATAGGATAGGATAGGATAGGATAGGATAGGATAGGATAGGATAGGATAGGATAGGATAGGATAGGATAGGACAGGATGGAATAGGATAGGACAGGACGGAATAGGATAGGACAGGACAGGACAGGACAGGACAGGACAGGACAGGACAGGACAGGACAGGACAGGACAGGATAGGATAGGATAGGATAGGATAGGATAGGATAGGATAGGATAGGATGGAATAGACTAGATTCGACTAGACTAGAATAGGATAGGATAGAATAGAACAGGATAGGGTAGGATAGGATGGAATGGAATGAAATAGAATAGAATAGGACAGGACAGGGTAGAATAGAATAGAATAGAATAGGACAGGACAGGACAGGTTGGAGGGTAGAATAGAATAGAATAGAATAGAATAGAATAGAATAGAATAGAATAGAATAGAATAGAATAGAATAGAATAGAATAGAATAGAATAGCATAGCCATGGTACTTCAAAATAATTATTGCTGTCAAATGTGTGATGGATTGGGATGTTTTATGGAGAGAGGGTTGATTCTTCAGTGGGGGACTAGGAGAAGGGAAGTACAAACACTATGGAGAGGAAAACTGCTGGTATCACCCAGGTTTAATTAACATTTGGCATTGGCTTTTTCACTATTCAGAAGTGGGGCACAGAGAACAGTAGTGCTACAAATGATGCTTTCCAAGGTGAAATGCAGAAAATAAATTCAGAGTGTGGCTAAATTGTCTGGCAATTGGAGAGTCTTTTTTTTTTTTTTCATAGTAAAAGGCTGAGTGGGGCAGTAAGAAACCTATAGAAGTACTAGGGAAAAAAAATCAAGAAAAGAAGAAGTCATCTTTTAGGCGTGAAAGCAAAAGAAAGCTGAGAAAAGGCATTAGATCGGTTATTTTGGGGCTTTTTACCTTGTTTTTCTTTTTTTGCCGTCTGTTGCTTGCAAGACCACATTTTAACTGTGACAGAGTCAAGGAGCTACATAGCACGCTCCTGGATTTTTCTGCCTTTAATGAGACATTCCTAGAATGCTGTTTTATGATGGTAAAGACTAAGCTGAGACGCAACAAGCGGGAAGAGCAGCACAAAGGGCAGTGGATTAGTGGGAGAGAAGCTCTAATCACAGAAAAATGTTCCCCTCTCTTTGGAGAGTGGCATGTCTGGAATAGCTACAGTGTTGGGCTGTCACCTCTGAAGAAGGGCTCTTAAAAAGGAAGAACAGGTAAAGAGAAGGGAGGAAAGACACAGTACAAGCTCTTCTGAAGAGAAGGTTGTAGGTGGAGAGAGAAACAAGGGTGAAATACCAAGGGGAAGCATTTATTCCAATGCTGAGCTCGGGGAGATGAATTTTGTAGACATCAACAGACAAAAGGTTCAGAGCACAGACTGTACTTTTATTACCCAAAATGCAGCAGCACTCAGCATTTTGACGCTGATTTGCTCAGGTATTTTTTTGCATTATCCTCCCACACACTTGAATGACTTAGTGGTGAGGGCAGACCTCCCTGGTTCGTGTGCTTGGTCCCTGTCCCCAGCAAATGCTGGTCACCCATCTCTGCTGTAGCACCAGCCAGCTGAGCAGCAGCTTTGCAAGATGTGCAAGCACAGTCTTTTGGTTCAGTGGCCTGCCCAGGCACTCACTGCCTTTGTCTTGCTTGTGGTGCAGCTGGCTGAAAGTTCACCTGGCTGAGTGTGCTGGTTTGAGGCTAATTGGGATATTTTAATGAGAAAAAAATTAGATTATAGGCTGTGAAAAGAAAACAGTGCTGATGTCCACTTTGCTCACAGGCTTACTGAGATGTACTAAAGCAAGGACACAAACACTGATAAGACAGAGTCACTCTCTGTCTGCAGAGTCTGAGCTTTCTTCCTCCCTGGCTTCTAGATGCATCTGTGTAACCCAACTAATTGAATCTGCTTCTAAACCCCCTGGCTGATCTTCCCTGATTACTTCACACATAAAGTAGATTCTGGGATAAGATTAGAGGGTGGGAAGAAGGTGGAAGAGTGGTTGGGAATCCCTCTTGGGGACTCTGATCTCTGGAAGAGGCATCGTGTTTCTATATTACTTTTGACATATATTTCTGTCTATAGCTGTAAATATTTGCAATATATTGTAAATATCTGCTTATATATTGTGCTAAGCTGTGAATATAAAGCTCATTCCTTAACTTCCAGCCAGCTGAGTCTAGTCTGGGTGAATTCAAATGTATGGAGGGGGCAGGTAACTCCTGAACCATCACACTGAGGAATGCTTGAACTTCGTGAGCAGCTGGAAGCCTGCTCTTAGCCTTATACCACACATTGGAATCCTTTAAGTGGGCAAAGCATCTGGGAGGGAAGCTGGGAATCATTGCTAGTTCCATTCCACATCTGGGATCACTGGAGGGCACTGACACCACAACTGCTTGTGGTAAGGGTAGGAGTTTGAAGCTGAGCTTTAAGGAAAAAGCTACAGGGAAAGCTTCTGCACAAGCTGAAATATAGAGGCTTTATTTGCCCAGCAACAATTATTCCTAAACTTCCATGCCTTTTCATCCTCAAGTAAAATCTAAGACAAATCTTTCCCCTCACTGTGGCTCTATCTAAATCTAATACAGTCCCACCCATGCTTAATAGGTATTTCTACTAATGATATCTTTTTTTTTTTTTAAAGAAATATTTTTGTGCCTTTAGTACCATTGAAGAATTCTGTTTTCTTACTAAAGACACAGACTGAGGAATTGAGACAAATCTGCTGATTAACTTCAGCTGAAGAAAAGAAAACTTGCAGTACTTCTCTTGGAAAACAATCTGAGCACTTGCCTTTTTAATTGTAAAATTGTCTTCCTTCCTTCCTTCCTTCCTT
>VWZI01008852.1:664083-687041 GCA_013396835.1 Psilopogon haemacephalus | reverse complement strand
TTTTTTTTTTTTTTCCTTCCCCCCCTCCTCCTCATTAATTTTATCTTTCGACTGTAATTACATTTCCACGAATTGCTGACTTCCCAAAAGCTCAGTCCTGAATCTCCACATGAAAAGGATTACATGTACCTGTTTTACAGCCAGTGGCTTCCCCAGGGTTTCTGTCTCTCTCAAAGCATAGCTTGGAGGTAATCTTGGAAGTTGAGTACCCTGTAGCATAACTGGAAACTGATTTAGGATTGATCAAGAGTTCCAAATATGCTAAGCCAGCAAGGTTTTGACATTAAGTTTTAAGGTCAGGTTGCCCAGCACTGGAGAACTGTTGAGATGAATCAGGAGACCTTGAAATGGTGATGCCATGCCTGGACTTGCAGGCAAACACCTGCTAGTGAGAAGGTGAACAAGCCACATCTCCAAAGGGATTGGCTGGTGGAGATGAGAACCTGCCAGGGATGAGCTGATGTTGCCCAGGAATGCTCTCTGACCTTACTCTCTAACGGTTTAAGTGAAAGCACCGAACCTGCAATTAGCCAAACTAGCACTAAAATGTAACAGAGAAGCAAATGAGCTGAACTTTGGATTTTAACCTGAATGCTAGTCTAGGTTTGTATCTTAGTTTGTAACTTGCAGGCATCCTCTGTTCTGTTTTTTTGTTCTTAAAAACAAACAACCACAAAAGAGCCCTCACAAACAAAACCAACCAATAATAAAAAAAACCTCAAAACACAAACAAACAAAAAACTCCCTAACAGGCAAAACAAAATCCTCTGAATTAAAACAGTTCTGCCCTCAAATACTGTATGCATTTGGATGGACCACCTGAAAACTTGTATAACAAGAACTTCATAAATCTTCTATCTGAAATCGAAATCTTTTGAAGGATCTCTACTTGAAACAACATGAAAGGGGCCAGGAGGAGACCTGCACTTCCATCACTCTCTACCTGAAACAACATGAAAGTGGCCAGGAGGAGACCTGCATTTCTATCACATTATCTACATTATCCTAGGTGTACTTTTATAAACTCTGCACTGTCTTCTGTAGCTCACTGCAGTTCCCTTGAAGAAATTTTTTGCAGGCAGAAGGACTATGTCCTTGATGCTTGTCCTACAGCAATGGAAAGGACTGATGGCAACTGTATTTTTGAAATAATTATCATCTCATTCTTTAATTGTTTGGGACCAAAGAGTGTCAGCTTCAGAAACCTTCACTGAGGGCCACTTACTCACCTTGCTCTGGAGATATGCTTCTTGTGTCCGTGTGGAGCCAGTTTGGGGATTTATATGCAAGAGAGCCTTCTGAGACCCTCTCTTCTCATCAGTGCAAGAACCCATACAGCTAATAGTACCATAGCCGCCTTAGCTGTCCACCAAAAAAGGTGCCAGTTGGTGCAATGTAGTTTGATTTATCTGTCAGTCTATTTTGTTGATGGCTGATTGCATCCTAGCAACCAGAAGCAGGTAGCCACAATACGTGGCTGGTCCATGACTTTGTACTCTTACAAAAGGCTCCCAGGGCAACAAGGCTGGAAAAGGAGTCAGAGATACCTTGGCAACCTCAACCACTGCAAAAAAAAAAATTAAAAAAAAAAAAAAGAGAGAGAGAGAGAGAGGAGGAGTATAATGATGTAGTGATCAGATAGTGAAAGGCAGTTTCGTTGCTAAAGATACTGCAGGAGAATAGTAAATTTGTCCTTAACCATAGATATGAAAGGGTGAAGAATCCAAGCAAAATTTGTCCTTAACCATAGATCTGAAAGGTTGAAGAAACCAACTTCAAGCAAAAAAAAAGAGGCTTGAGAAATGATTGATACCAACTGTTGATAAACCAGTTTTAAAAGACAAATAAATAAATTGATTTCCAACTCAGATACCAGCCTCTATCTGACTCTCATCTTTGCTATTCCTTGTGAGGCAGCACAGCTCTCTGGTTTCACACTGAAGAAATTCACTTTCTGTGTGCAAGAGTTCTTCTATGAAGAGCATCAGGGTTTCATACCTAGCTCTGGTTTTGGGGGTTTTGGTTTGGTTTGGTTTTCACATCTTTGTAATTTTGTGCTTAGCTCAGAGCTACTGAGTGTAGTGAGTAATCTGGAACTGCACAACCTGATTGTCAGATAAAGCAAGAAAGTGAATGAAGGGTTGATGAGGCAGGCATGTCACAGGGGACCCTTGCACATCTCCTTAAGGAGAGGCATTTAGTGGGTGAGTTGAAGGAAGGCTTCTGTCCCAAATAATCTGGGATTTATCTAAAGCAAGCTGCTTTTTGTGCAGTCACACATGACAGAGCAGTCTTCCTGCTTTCCAAAACTCACCATTTCGTGGTTTCTCTCAGGTTATTTAAGTCAAGGTGCCATTTCTCAGCTGAGGAAGCAGGAGGAGATGAATGGAAATAGAAAATATACGGTGCTTCACTGTTGGTTTCAGAAGGACATTTCTGTTGTGATTTGCTCGCTCCCTAAAGTTTCGGGTTTTCTCCCCCACAGGAACTGACACTGCAAAGCAAGCTTTTATCAACTACCAGAGCTACAGATGATCCTGGGGTGTGCTCAGGAGCTACTGAAGAACTGGATGCACATGAGTGTATCTGCAGGTGTTGTGTCATTGCGTGGTCTTGCTTTGTGGTAAATAGCTAGGAAGGAAGAACAGAAAATACTTCCAAGCTTAGGTGTGCAACTTCTTAATCAACCTCCCAGGCAGATTTGTGTTGCTGTTTGGTCTCCGTGATGTTTCTGATTCATTACTTGTGGCTTTGAATAGGTGGTTAGAAGTAAGTTGGGTTTCTGTCTGGGAAAACTGCTGGTCAGTGTCCTGCTAATGGGTATAACCTCAGAAGGTCTCAAGGGGTTTTAGGAGTGAAGTGGATGCAGTTTGGATTCATCTTATTGGGCCCCCAGCAGCTTTCTGCTTTTGCTGAGGACCCTGGCTGCTGTGAAGTTTCACTGGTGGAGCTGCAGGCACCCACAGGTGGGCAGGCTCTAATTCCTCATTCCTTCTGATATGTATGGTTCAGACGTCTCAATATGAAGCTGTCACACAAAGACACATTTATAGTCTACTTCTAGGAGCTGATTCCTTCCACTGCACAGAGACAAATCATGTCCTGGAAGCCCCTACGTCTGCCCCTCCCCTTCTCAGCATGTGACATTTTTTAGGCCAAGCAAAAACATTTATCTCCTTGGTGCTTGCACAATACTAAATATAAAGTACATGGGAAGAGCATCCCCTGCATTGCATTGAAGTATTGTGTGTTTCCATCACATCTTCACAGCTCTCATCACGCCCTGAGGTTAAGGAGGTAAAAGCCATGTAGGAGAGTCCAGGGCCCTCTTTAAAATCTTTAATTTCTTCAAATGATTTGGTGAATCTCAGCCCTGTGTTAACCGCGAGCCTCTATTTATGGCTCGGCAACTACGAGCAAGTTAGAGCTGATAGATGAGGCAAAAGCTAAAAAGGGAAGTTTTCTGACATCACAACCGTTTTTAAAAGCCATGTGTGTCTATTCTGGGAACTCAGCTGCCAGGTTGGCACTACATGGGGTGTCACTGTGGCTTGAAGAGCAGCCGTAACAGTACGTGGAGGATCCAGACAAGCAGGTTTCAGTTCTGTCCTGTTTCCTGCAAGAAAACTCACCTGAAAACTGGAAATAGGCAAAGTCCAGCCACATGCCCATGAGGAGGGAAGTTGTCCCCACTAGCTTTGTGATTTATACTGGCATGCCCACAGCTTAAGGGTACTCCCACATCAGAAAGTCCACCTGTGATCTATGCCTTCCCCTCCCAGAACAGCCCAGCTCTGCCAAAGAGCAATGATGCTTGATGGTGCTGATATGCAAGGAAGCATAACAAAACTCCTCCTTTTCAGTTCCTATGGCAGCAGGAGTGGACAGATGGGTCACTTGGAATCTGTCTCTGGGCTGATTCTGGAGCTATGAGTTTAGAACAGAGGGTCCCTGTCTCACCTCGTGTGTAAATGCCGTTCTGGCACCATCAGTGATCAGTGGTGATGGCAAGGGGCCCTGAAAATTCATGGCCTGGTGGGCAAAGAGAAAATGCAAAATTGGCTTTTAAAATGGAGACATGCAAAACGATAGTTCAGTAGCTTCGCTGCTACAAATACTGCAATAGGCAGTGCTGTGCAGAATGGTGGCACACAGGCAGTTCAGGGCTTGCAGAGCTTCAGATGCTTTCACTGTGCTGGTTCTGCTAATGCTTTGCCTTGCCTGACCTATCTCCTCAGGGCAGCAATAAAAATAACCAGCTTTAGTCCACTACTTGGCTGCTAATTGTCCACTTGTAGATCTTAGTCCCAGCTGGGCCTGCTTCTGCCCAAAGGCAGTTGTGTTCAGTAAAGTGGCCATTCACATCTGCCAGCAGCCTCACAATAGAAGCAGGTGGCTGCCGTTTTCCACACAAGAAAGCTTTTTGGGGAGAAGGGAAAAGGATAAATGAGGAGAGGGGGGGAAATTAACCCCCCCCCAAAAAAACCCACAAACCTCAAAAACAAATAGTGCAAAGCATCTCTGAGAGGAAAGCCTCTGCACTGCTCTGGCTAAAATGAATAGAGACTGAAAAGGTGGGGAGAAGTGAAGTGAAGTGAAGTGAAGTGAAGTGAAGTGAAGTGAAGTGAAGTGAAGTGAAGTGAAGTGAAGTGAAGTGAAGTGAAGTGAAGTGAAGTGAAGTGAAGTGAAGTGAAGTGAAGTGAAGTGAAGTGAAGTGAAGTGAAGTGAAGTGAAGTGAAGTGAAGTGAAGTGAAGTGAAGTGAAGTGAAGTGAAGTGAAGTGAAGTGAAGTGAAGTGAAGTGAAGTGAAGTGAAGTGAAGTGAAGTGAAGTGAAGTGAAGTGAAGTGAAGTGAAGTGAAGTGAAGTGAAGTGAAGTGAAGTGAAGTGAAGTGAAGTGAAGTGAAGTGAAGTGAAGTGAAGTGAAGTGAAGTGAAGTGAAGTGAAGTGAAGTGAAGTGAAGTGAAGTGAAGTGAAGTGAAGTGAAGTGAAGTGAAGTGAAGTGAAGTGAAGTGAAGTGAAGTGAAGTGAAGTGAAGTGAAGTGAAGTGAAGTGAAGTGAAGTGAAGTGAAGTGAAGTGAAGTGAAGTGAAGTGAAGTGAAGTGAAGTGAAGTGAAGTGAAGTGAAGTGAAGTGAAGTGAAGTGAAGTGAAGTGAAGTGAAGTGAAGTGAAGTGAAGTGAAGTGAAGTGAAGTGAAGTGAAGTGAAGTGAAGTGAAGTGAAGTGAAGTGAAGTGAAGTGAAGTGAAGTGAAGTGAAGTGAAGTGAAGTGAAGTGAAGTGAAGTGAAGTGAAGTGAAGTGAAGTGAAGTGAAGTGAAGTGAAGTGAAGAGAAGAGAAGAGAAGAGAGGAGAAGAGAAGAGAAGAGAAGAGAAGAGAAGAGAAGAGAAGAGAAGAGAAGAGAAGAGAAGAGAAGAGAAGAGAAGAGAAGAGAAGAGAAGAGAAGAGAAGAGAAGAGAAGAGAAGAGAAGAGAAGAGAAGAGAAGAGAAGAGAAGAGAAGAGAAGAGAAGAGAAGAGAGAAGAGAAGAGAAAGAAGAGAAGAGAAGAGGTAATCCAGGATATAGAGAAAAGGAATCTGCTACTATCATTTCTCTGTTACCCACAGCAGCATCCAGGGCTGTCCTCTCTGTTTCCAGTTGCGATGACTATGTCGTGTCTAAGTATTTTCCAGCGATGCAGCTTCCTCTACAGCTAAATTAAGCCTCCTGATTATGAGTTCCTTCAGTGAGTTTCCTTGCCTTGACAGCTTACAAGTAGTAAATGTTTTCCCTGGGGTGCTGCAGACCAGAGGTGGAAACCTGCAGCTAAGCACAAGGAGATAAAATACTGAGAAATTGTTTTGCTGCTGCAAGCTTCTGAGCTCTGCTTTCTTGAGTATGTGAAAAAGGAAAACTCTAAACTGAGCATTGCATCCTCCCACTGGTAACAGAAGTCACCTGGAAAGGGGACAGCACAGAGCTTGTCTCTGGAAAAACAGCAAAGGAGAAGTTCCTCAGAACAGGCTTGTTCCACAGCACTGCTTAACAGAAGCCAGAATATATTTTTTTTTTTCTTTAATCAAAGGAAATTCTTCTATTTTAAAGTTGTTTCTTTTTCATGAAGAAATGTTGAAAATGAAGCCTTTGAAACTTCTTGCCTTGTGACAATTTAGGTGGGGAGGAACTTGTCAGACTATCCAAAAACTTTTATCATTATGGCAATATGCTGAATTCTAATCCAGAATCACAGAATGGTCCAGGTTGGAAGAGACCTCAAAGATCATCCAGATCCAACCCCCCTGTACCACAGGCAGGGACACCTCCCACTAGATCAGGTCACTCAAGGCCTCATCCAACCTGGCCTTGAACACCTCCAGGGAGGGAGCAGCCACAACCTCCCTGGGCAACCTGTGCCAGTGTCTCACCACCCTCACTGTGAAGAACTTCCTCCTAACATCCTGTTTAAATCTCTCCTCTGCCAGTTTAAACCCATTCCTCCTCATCCTGTCATTACAAGACTTTGTGAATAGTCCCTCCCCAGTCCTCCTTTAGGTCCCCTTCAGATACTGGAAGGCTACTCTCTTATACTATCCAACATTTGCTCCAATATCTCATCTCTATACCCACAGCAGGAATGTGTATGAGCAGAACACAGAGAGTGGTGGGGTGCTGTCTGTTGGCCTTTCTTCCACTATATATAACTATTCCTATTAGTCATAATAATCAATTTACATAGATTGATCTATAGATATAGAATCAGCCAGGTTGGAAGAGACCTTCAAGACCATCCAGTCCAACCTATCACCCAGCCCTATCCAATCAACTAGACCATGGCACTAAGTGCCCCATCCAGTCTTTTCTTGAACACCTCCAGGAACAGTGATTCCACCACCTCCCTATACAAGCAACAGATTTCTTCTAGATACTTCTAATTGGAATTAAGTAACAGAGGAATTGTCTTTGCTCATATTCAATGTACAATGCAGTGAAGGAACAGTGGATGGCCTGTTGGTCTAGGTCATGCCCTAATATGCAGCCTCTTCACTTCTAGGAAGCCATGAGCAATCTCCTGCCTCGACTGGACTGAGCTATACTTGGGATGTGCAAAATTCTTTAGCAGCACAGTTTTACTGTGCAGGTAGCAAAAGCACAGGGCAATGGCAGACCCCTCAGACTCTGGACCAGGTTGATATATGACTGAGAGAGCAGAGCAAGCAGTCATGCCCAATACCACTTTTTGAGAGCTGGGAGAACAGTGTTTGTGGAGCAGCCTAATGAAAGCAATGCTAAGCATCAACTCTGCCATTCTGGTCATACCCAGTTGCTGCTTGCTTACACAGAGAGACAAAAAATTGTTCCTTGATTCATTAAGTTTTTCTCAGTTTTGTACTCCCAGCTCAGATCTGCTGAAGGCAGCAAAAAGTTTCCATCCATCAAAAAATTCAATATAACTTCAAAACGATGAGACTCAGGGATCAGCACTAATTGTATTAATATTTGCTTGGCAGATTATCTCTGAGGAGCTGATAATTCACGGGCTCTTTGTTCCCTGTGGTTTAGTGCCCATGGATTCTCTCTCTGCAAGTGTCTTGCTGCAGCATTTCTGTCTTTTGAGGTCAGTGTGATGAGCTGCGTGGGTGTTTTTAGACATGAATCACATGCAAAAGGCTGATTCTTCTTTTCTTTTCTTCTTTTTTTTTTCCCCTGACATAGTAGGCAGCTTTTTTTTTTCTTTTTTTCAAACCCAGTCTTCCAAATTCCTAGACTTATTTCTCAGCTGAAAAACAACACAAAGTTTTATACTCATTAATTGTTCTCTCTCATCCATAGTGGGTTTTATGCATCATGACAGTGTCATTGCTTATGCAGACATGTCCCATATGGTAGGGTTAAGGCTAAATGACTACCAAGGCAGGATCTACCACATAAAGTATGTTAGCAGGTGACCTTTAAAGCCATGCTGCTGTGGTTTCCTGAGTTTAGGGACAGCCAGACAAGCTGAAATCAGATCCCTGTACTATATTCCAGTGGTAACCTGTATGTGAACTGTTCCTTAGAGGTCAGTTTTTGTAGCACTGGAGGTGTTGCTTGGTTTGCTTGGGTCTCTGCTCCAGCAGTATGTAAGGTGTTCCTAATGCCTGCCATGAGACTGTCCCAGATATGGGCAGGAGAAGCAAGCTGTTGTGCTGGCAGTAAAGGCATCATTGCCTGGGCTCTAAATGTGCCCACTGCAATTCAAGTGACTGCCTCTGCTAGCAACATCCAGAAGTCATGGTCTATGTAAATCTTTCTTCATTTCATAGACAGTTTGAGTTGTTTCAGAAAAGAGAGATCCATTTCTCCCAGGAAAGGGAATCTCTGTGGAGTTTGGATTATCTCCAACCTGCCAGCAGTGGAGACTTGGTTAAAAAGTGGACCAGCTTCCTAGACCCTCTGGGCTGCACCAGCATGGATTGTTGTGTTAGGAAATTACTTTGGGTCCAAAGTAGCAGTGTTTTTGCTTTTGCTGTGGTGTTTGCACATTGGTTACTTAAACTGAAATCCTCTGACTTAAATTTTGGTCTGTTTAGTCACTATAATTCAGCGAGCACTTCAGTACTCTGTGCTCTATGAGTAGTCCTGAAAGCTACCTGGATTTGTGGGTAAAGGAAATGTAGTGATTGCTCAAGTTAGTAGTAAAGTATCCTGAGCATGCTTTGTGACCATACTTTGATAAAAATGCAAAAAATAACCTCAGCTGACCCACACCTACCTGTCCTTGACTTGAACCTGCTTGAGCTATTAACTGAAATCAAGGCCAACACCCTAGAAGCAAACTGCTGGGTAAAAGGGAAGAAAGAAGTATCTGCTAACCACGTACAGCCCCACTGTGACAGAAAAATCTCCTTGCACTTCGGAGGGGCCAGGTCCACACTCAGTGCCAAGCAAGACACCTCTGTGTCAATCACCCCAGCCTTGTGCATTTTCCTTGCAGTGGCAGGAAACAGCACCCTCCTTTCTCCTTTGACTTCAGCACAGAGACCCATCTGTTATGCTGGCTTTTGGAACAGGGCATGCTCAGCAGCAGAGCAGGAAAAGAGCAGGATTGCTTTTCTATTTTTACTATGCTCTTAAGGTTGTATTTTTTGATCTATAGCATCTCAGTGCCTAGCATCCCTTCCCTATTGATGAGCTGCCAGTCTTGGATGGCTTGGAGCAATGCTTGGATAAACCTCCACCCTGATCGTAGATGCTTTTATAGCTGATGACCCTGGGGCATTTTCAAAATTCATGCCACATAACATAATGTACAAAGAATCAAATGTGCTGTTGCAGGGCAAGGGTTTCCCTTGCTTGTAAGGCTAGGAGCAGGTATTCAGGAGCAAGGATGTTGCTAACGTCAGCTGAGCTTTCATGCATGTGTGTCTGCTTGGTTTCCCCACTAGAGACAGCGGGCATTTTTGGGACATGGGGCCACACAGCAGAGAGGAATGGTGAAAATGAAGGCTTACAGGACACAAACATCATCTTGAATGATCGCTCTGATGGTTGCAGCTTCTGCCCTTTTAAACAGAAGCCCAGAAGCAGCAGAGAATAAAAGCTGTTGAAGGCAGTTATTGAAGAATGGTGGTGGAGTTGCCCTTTCCTCTTGTGAAGGCTGTGACCCTGACCTCTTCTGCTCTGAGCAGCCGAATTGCAACATACTTTGAGAAGTCTTGTAGGATAGCTTCTGAGAAACTGAGTGAACCCTTAGATCTGCTCTGTGTCCTTCACCAAGTCACAGGAGTGGATTATTATGCCTCATTTTGAGAAGCTGAATTACTGAGCACAGCTGAGACTCCACAAGGATGCTGGGTGGGGACAATATCACTGCCTTAGGTACCTGAACTTAAGTGTGGATGTTTAAATGTTCTCAATTTAATTCAGGTAATATAGCCTTTGGGATTTTAGAGTGGTTGAAATGGCAGACAGGTAGCAATTGGAGAAGTCATGTTCCCCAAACAGTGTGACATCTCATTTTGCTTTTCCCTATACTGTGAAGGTCTACCCAAAGGAAATATTTTCACCAAAGAAACGTGCAGGTCACAGTGGCTTCAGTGTAACACCATAACTTGTGGCTGCTAACAAGGATATTCTAGCATAAGTGTCCTGGAGCACCCCAAATCCCTTCTCCCCACTGTGGGTTTGAATGGGAGGAGAAGAAGGCACAAAAAAAAATACTTTCCCCACCCTTTGGGCTTGAAGTAGAATAGCAAAAGGCACTGCTGACTCATGTAGAAGCCCATGCCGGGAATCAGGCTGGTGGTTGGCTGGGTCCTTCACACCCAGTACAAATGGCAAATGGACACTTTGCCCAAAAGAAAAAAAAAAAATCATAAATAGAACAAGGGAAAAGGGACAGGAGATCCTGCTTTGTAAGAGTTCTCACCTGGAAAGGTCCCCCACTTCTGCACCTTTCTGTGCAGTCTTCTTGGCAAGTCCTGACATCCATTCAAGAGAGCGCTGCTGGCAGCACCTGGACCCAGCTACTCTGGGACCCTTTCTTCAGCCAACATTCTGGTTGCTGTTCTGGCTGGGGGAGACTCTAGCACTTGGGCTCTCCCCCGCCGCTACTGAAGCGGTGTGGCTTCTACAAATCTCTGTCTTGTGGAAACCATCTTTCTGAGATACCACTGAGCTTGGTGGCCTTTCCACACACCTTGGATTTTGCCATTTGGATTTGTGATTGGATATTGCTTGCAGAGTCAGGATCAGCTGAGCCGCAGAGAATCCAGCAAGGGATCATCGCTGAATACCTATCTCACCATCATGAATAAAGCCTGATGTTCCCTTAAATCTCTTCTCAGCCTGATTGATTGTGGGGTAAAAGCTGTGTTAGTAGCTTAGCCTTTTCCATTTTCTGACTTCCTAAATCTCTAAATTTGTCTATAGCATCCTTAGAAGATTTTTCCCAATTGAATTGAGCCTGTAAATAAACCCAAAGTTAGTTCTGTATCTAGTTTGGGGGCAGGGTTTTCAGGGAAATAAAAACAATTCTATTTTTTTATAACTCCTGACTCAGCCACTTTAATTCCTTACCTCCATGAGAATAAGTGAGCAGAAGGCAGCAGCTAAACAGAGAGGAGCTCAACCCAAGTGAGAAGGCCCAGCCAACCCCCATGGATGATGTTGCAATAATCATCAAGCTTCTAGCCTAACTAGCCGGGGGGCCACCAGGCCCCCCGGCCTTTAGATCACCTTCACCATTCACCCAGTGTGCACCATGAGGACTCACCAGAGATGGCGGGAGGAGGATCCCTCTGCCCAGTTGGGCAAACTTGGGCACTGCCTTTCCTGGGGCCAATTATAAAGGGGAGTGAGCAGAGAAGGCAAAGTGGTCACACCTGAGGTGGGAGGAGATTCCAACAGGACCCAGGTGCTCTGGTTTGGAGAATAAAAGGGGAAAGTATGTGGTGGGAAAGGAGCAGATGTGGTGGAAAAAAGGGGGTGGTGCTGAAAGGAGGGAGATGGAGAGGAAATTAGGAAGATGGAGGAAAGAGGAAGATAAAGAGAAGTCATTAGAAAGAAAAGGAGAAAGATTGAGGGGGGAAATAGATGGAGAGAAAAAGAGGGAGATGGGGAGAAGTGGGCTTAAAAAAAAATTAAAAGTGGACTGCTTAGAAAAAAAAGTGGTCCTGCTGTCCTGCTCTGGCAGGGGGTTGGACTGGGTGATCTTTTGAGCTCTCTTCCAGCCCTAACGTTCTGTGATTCAGCACTTGAAAAAGAGAGATCATCAGGTATCAAAATCTCATTTGAAAGTTGTATATCTTTAGGCAAATAACATAACATTTTTATTAAGGAGACACTATTGAATATCATTTTTATACTATATTTAGTTTTTAAATTAAGTGTGTTCTGAAATCTTCATTTGCAGAGTGCTCTGAACCTCTTGTCTGCATCACAGTGGCATTAAGTGTTCTGTGAAGAGCTCCAGGATTGATGTCTGTGTAAGGCTGGGGAAGGATTCTGGAGCTGCATTGCCCTTGGGGTGAAACCTTTAGCTGCTTTTAAGCTAAGTCACGTTCTGAAACCTCTCTTCAGTCCTTCACCTTCTGAAGAAAATTATGAAGAAGTCCTTTAGTGTTTATATGTGTAAACACTTAAATCTCTGGGCATAGAGACTTGTTGTTCTTTGTGGTGTTTGGAGCACTCTGTCTTCACTTCTGTTTTGGGAAAGGGATGCTGTCAGGAAAAGGGACCTGCTCAATCTGCTGAGTAAGGAATGTCCTAGAGGTGAGATGAGGTGTGTGGAGGACAGGTATGTTCTTTATACCTTGCTGTTGGGCAGGGGAATCAGCTTTTCCAGACAGTTCTGCAGTAGCTGTGGTGTGCTCAGAGCAGGTCTGCACAGCAGATGGGTGTGAATAAAGTGAAAGGCCCTTAGTATGAGGGTACCCATAGCCAGCTGTGAATCACTGCACAGCTGTTGGGATGTGCTGCTCCATGCCCTCCTGCCACTGTCATCAGCACAGCTTCTTTGATGGGAAAAAAAGGAGACGCTTGTTAAAGAGCCACATTTCTCAAACTGTAGTAGATAATGTAATGGACTTTCCGTGTGTTTTACCTTCTAGGACTAGAGTATAACCTGGGCTCACATCTGCATCCCACTAGGTATGAGATGTCATGCTGGCTATGAGGCATCACTGCCTGAAGCAA
This sequence comes from Psilopogon haemacephalus, assembly GCA_013396835.1. NCBI lineage: Eukaryota > Metazoa > Chordata > Aves > Piciformes > Megalaimidae > Psilopogon > Psilopogon haemacephalus. The sequence goes on along the minus strand of VWZI01008852.1, from coordinate 674,393 downwards.
AGAAAATGTGTATTTCAGCTGCAGCTGTCATGTTTTGACAAGAAAGCATCAGAATAAAGTGTAAAGGGGAAAATTTTGGACACCTTCTTACATATGAAGGACTTCCTAAGCTGTCCTTGAGTCACCAGGTATAAAAGCTTGTCTTGTTGGGGCTACATCTCAGTTCAGACCAGGGCAAAGGAAGCACGAGCTCTCCTCGTGGTTTGCTGGGAATCCAGTTGGCTGCATCCAGCTTGGCTGCTGCAGTGCTTGCTGGCTGGCTGAACTGGCTGAGACTGTGAAGGTTTCGGCAGGGTTGTCCTGTACGCAGGGTGTAAGTACATACTGGATAGTGCGGTAGGAATCAAAACATGACACGAGCAAAGCCCACTCCAGACAAGGACTATCAGAAGATACAGAAGTGCCTTGAGCCTGTTACTGAACAAATCTAATCCCCAATCTACCTTTGGGGACTCAACCACTGGTTACCCAGAGGCTGAAATGAGGCGTCCCAGGAGGGGACCCAGCAAGTCCTGAGGCAGTGTCCCTAAGGCCCAGTGACTAGGGCTGGTAGAAGGATGACTGTGACACGCAGTTAAATCATTTAAAGCAGCCTGGCAGGAAAAAAGTGCTCCCTGGGAAGGTCTGTAGCTAACATTGCCCTGGCGAGTTAGTGCTGTGGGAAAAGTCTCATGGGCAGGAGATGAGCTGACCTGGACTCAGCAGCAGCTGACCCAGTCTTGCAGACTCAATCAGCATTGGTATGGTGCTAGGCAAAGCACAGGGAGGCTACCTCAGCCCTTACTCCTAGCACTGCTGTTTGTCATCCTGCACTTCTCAGCATCCACTTTACTTAATAGCCTGCTAAAAATAATTTGTTTACTCGAGGCTCTGCATCCAGGAGTATAGCTGCTCTTATAAATCTTACTTTCCTGGCTTCTTCCCCTGCTACAGTTCTTGCATTAGGGCAAGGCAGTGGAAAAGTGCCTTGAGTTCTCCTGTTTTAATTTCTTCCTCCCTCCCCCTCCTCTCTGCATTTGTTTTTGTAGAGCATTGGGAAATCTGTAATGGAAGTAATGGAGACATAGCAGCAAAACTTTCTTAGGAAGGTGAGGTAGGATAGGCAAAAAGCATCTAAAAATCTCCACAGGCAGTGTAGGGAGGAGATGTGTACATTGCAGTAGCTCACAAGCAAGGTTTCTTTTTCCTTGTGCAGAGACAGAAGAGCTGAAGGTCACCCACTGCATTGGTAATGGCTTGTACAGACCCTGTGGCACCACTTCTGATACCAGTGTGTCAACTTACACACAGTGCTGGGCAAAGCGTGCTTAAGCAGAAGGTGGGTGCTGTGTCCTAGCTGTTCTGCCCAGACAAATTAACTCTTCTACCCATGGCTAGCAGTTTTTGCTGCCTTACTTCAAAAAAGCAGTTGTGCTTAGATGCTGTGAGCACTTGGGGTCCCAAGTGAGGGAAGGTTGTGGCACAGCTTTGTTCACCAGGTCATCAGTGACTGGCATAGTCAAGCTGGAATGTGGATTTCCTTTGCTTTAGGATGCCTAGGAGCATCTTTGGACCCAGGAGTACTTGTTGCTGAAGGATCTGTAACTTATTCTTGCCCATGTTCTGCCCTGCTGTTTGAGGCTATCTGGTGATACCGCAACTGGAACACCAAAGGGTAAGTAGGCTTGATTTTCTGGTAACTCTTCAGAAGAAGCAGTCACTGGAATAGGCATTCATTACCCACCAGTAAAAGGCTTAGAAGGAAGGAAGCAGACCTTAAGCAGCAGATTCAGACACACCCTCATGCTCTGTCTCCAGCAGCCTGCTCTCCTCACTGTGGGGCTGTTCCCCAAGGAACATCTGAGCATGAACTCCAGATTAGCAATGTTCTGCATCATTTCTGCTCTTGAGAATGAGATTCAGAGAAAGCCACAGCTAAGGCAATGCAACATTTGGTTAATGACACAGCAGAAGAATCCTAGCTCACATCATACAAAAGAACAGCTCACATAGCTACTCACCCCCTGCTTTACACCCAGGTCACTGTTGCAAAGATCACACTGCTGTGCTGCCACTGCTGAGAGGCAGCAGCTGACAGTTGCATTTAGTTCCCAGCTTTCAGTGCATCACATCTGGGGAAGGAAGTGTCCTCTATCTGTTTCTTTCCTTCTTCCCACCTTCTTTACAAATAATATTCCTGTACCACCAGTGGGACAGTACTCAGATCCCCTCTGCAACAGCCATGTAGGGCACAGCTGAAGCATAGTTACATTTTCAAGGGTGGCTGAAGATAGCAAATGCTCTTCCTCACTAGACCTCCCCCTACCTCTCCCAGCAACACCCTGCACAGATGCCAGAGGCTCGCAGCCTCTGCACCCTAAGATGAGGAGCCCTTCCCAGTACTACACTACTCTAGCAGCAAAGCTGCCCGAGTGTTGTAAATCCCCTTTTTCTTGATAGGGGACTGAGGCAAGGCAGAAAGCTTACAGCCAGTCCTTATTAGAAGACTAAACTGTCACTATTAAGAGAAGAGAATGTAGCCCTCACTATACACAGCAGCTAACCAGCCCTGCCGCCTTCTGTCGGCCACACGATGGCAGAAGAACCAAAAGTCGTCGCAAGGAAATCTTCAGGAGGGAAGAGAGTTTGCAAAGAGGGATCTGCTGGAAAAGGTCCAGCGGAAGGCTAGGAGGATGATTATGGGACTGAAGCACTGCCTGGTGAGGAGAGGTTGAGGGACCTGCCTCATAAAGTTCTAAGTAGTGAAGCAGCTCCAAGTGCTGTCACCTTCCTGTTTTTAGGCACTTTAAAGGCTAAATCTCTCTCCTTCCAGAGCAACTCCCCTGGCTGACCCAAAATTGCACAACTCCATTCTGCTAAACATCTGGTGTACAACAGCAAGATGGACAGAATGTGACAGCAAAGTGTTGATCCAAGTGTGGTAGTCTGCCCTCATTTGAAGCAGAGCTGAACACAGTTAAGCAGTGCTGGTTTCTGGTTTCTTCTGCTATGGTTGGATTTTCATGCTGAAGATGGGTACCAGAACAACCACAAAAAGAGTAGTTACAGAGCTGCTGTGCGGTACTTGTATCACTGTTACCTCTACTACTAAAGCTCCCTGGAAAACTTAAATTCCAAGGAAAGCAATTTTAACCCTTTCTAAACAGAGCATCAAACCAAAAATCCAAACTCTTACTACTCTCTGAGGGGATTTTGCTGGCTAATGGAACAACTGACACTGCTTATCGTGATGTGTAAATGGAACTTAGGTTTCAACCTAAGTAAAACCAGCACAGTAAAACCACCAGTCAGGTTCAACCAAGAAGCTGTATTACCAGACAAGTCCACAGTGAAAAAGCAAGTCCAAGTTCAAGTTTAAAAAAATCAATCCACAGCTAAGAATCAGGCCCAAAAAGTTAAAAATATCCAGCATTAGACTAGGCAGGGTCATAGGGTTGACAGTACTAGTCCAGAACATGAATTCCATAGATCAGGGTCTAAAACCAGTCAAGGTATGGCTTTGGCTGACCCAGAGACCAGCTTTCCTGCAAAGCAGCTCAAGCAGATACTGCAAATCCAGCACTTACACTAAAACAGGCTCCTGAGCCCCTGCATGAGGTGTGGAGGCCCCAGGTAAGACTGCTCAGGGCCATTAACACTTAATGGCCTCAGAGCTCTGACAATCACTGATCAAATTGGCCTGCAAGACCATGTGCTGCAGAGGGTGCAGACTCTCAGAAAGATCAATAGATCCTCTTTAACAGAATATTTTTTTTTTTACCATTCACACTTTAAAAGAGGAAATTAATGCCCTTGGTTGATGTAAAGTAAGATTTTCTTCTGATTAACAGTGGCAATTAGCTGCTTTTTAGCTGCTGTAATGATTCACTAAACACTTAGGTTACAAAATACCAGAACTGCATCTTTGGTGTTCATTTTAGGTCATGCAGTTGTGAATGATGTGTTACAGATATCTGGATGTGTCCTACTGGGAAGGGAAGGGAAGGGCAGGGAAGGGCAGGGAAGGGAAGGGCAGGGAAGGGAAGGGCAGGGAAGGGAAGGGCAGGGAAGGNNAAGGGAAGGGAAGGGAAGGGAAGGGAAGGGAAGGGCTGCCATTTTCTTTGCCTTTGAAAAACCAAACCAGAGATGAGCTCACATGCAACAAATTCCTTTTCCTCGGCAAGCTGTAGCTATCCTATCAGTGCTTCTCCTCCTGTAGCACCCTGCACATCAGTAGCAGCCAAGGGGGGCATTATCGTAAATTTGGCCTGGAGATGGGCAGCTGAAGAAAACGTGGAGAAGAGGTAAAAGGAGAACAGGAGCGGTGGCTTCTGCCTGCTCCATCAGCGCTTAGCTCAGCGCGGTCCCCGCGCAAGGTGGCGCTCCCGGCCCGCAAACCCCAGCCAGCTGCTCCCGGGCGCCGCTGGGCACCGGCGCTGGGCAAGCGTCACCTCGCTGCGCTGACTCCTGCGGGAGCCGCAGATCGCAGCCAGCTCTCAGCCGGGAAAACGAAGGCATTGGATACCTAGAGCCTTTTGAGAGCCAGGTGAGAAGGTTAACTTCAGGAAGGTGGCTGAATCCGCATCCCTGGAGGCGTTTAAGAGATAAGCAGATGTGGTCTCCAATCTGGGACAGTAATGTGCCCTTGTGGCCAAGAGGGCAAATGGGATCCTGGGGTGTGTTAAGAAGAGTGTGTCCAGCAGATCAAGGGAGGTTCTCCTCGCCCTCTACTCTCCTTTGGTGAGACCTCATCTTGAGTGCTGTGTTCAGTTTTGGGCTCCCCAGTTTAAGAGGGACAGGGATCTGCTGGAGAGGGTCCAATGGCGGGCTATGAGGATGATGAGGGGACTGGAGCACTGCCTAATGAGGAGAGGCCGAGGGACCTGGGGCTGCTTAGTCTGCAGAAGAGAAGACTGAGAAGGGATTTAATCAATGTTTATAACTATATGAGGGCTGCGGGTCAGGAGTGGGGGGACAGGCTCTGCTCATTTGCTGCCTGGGATCGGACAAGGAGCAATGGATGGAAGCTGCAGCACAGGAGGTTGCAGCTCAACACAAGGGCAAACTTCTTGACTGTAATGGTCCCAGAGCATTGGAACAGACTCCCCAGAGAGGTTGTGGAGTCTCCTTCTCTGAAGACTTTCAAGGCCTGTCTGGATGTGCTCCTGCATGACCTGAGCTAGATTGTGTGGTCCTGCTCTGGCAGGGAAGTTCACAGGATCACAAGATGTCCAGGATTGGAAGGGACCCAAGGAGATCATCAAGTCCAACCCCCCTGCTAGTTGGACTCGGTGATCTCTTTGAGTTCCTTCCAACCCTGGACATCCTGTGATCCTGGTGCTTGAGGGGCATGGTTTAGCACCAGATTTGGTAGTTAGATAATAGTTGGACTCAGTGATCTTATAGGTCTTTTCCAACAAAAATGATTCTATGACTCTCTTCTAGTCTGGGGGTTTGGGAATTGTAGACACATGAATCAGCTCTGCTGTCTCCTGTAAACAGAAATTCCCTCTTAATAAGAAGAAATGAGGCTAAATGTGAGATCATTGTACTGCCATTAGCAATTATCACCCTAACCACTGCTGCAGATATTCAGCATCAGGAAGAGGTGACCTCTGATAACAGACTGACTTCCTTAGGTGTGGGCTTCAGTAATTTCTTTGGATGAACCATATCACAGATAGCAACCAAAAAAACATTGAGGTTTTCTTGGAGGGACAGGCAATTCAGATACGAAACTTCAAGAAATCTGGAGGGAAATCACATTCAATTTCATACAAATATCTCCAACAGGTTTGCAAGCACTTTCCCAATTTTCACAGGTGTTTGTCTTCTAAGGGCTATGATGGGCAGCATGAGAGTCATCTACTCCAACCTACATACAGAGCTTACAACATTTTTTTCCAGAAATTGGATAGTGTATGTTCAGGAGATGTAATTTAAATTATGACAATCTATGAGCTCACCCAAGCAAGATATTTCAATGTACAATCCTCTTATTGGTGCCATAAGGGCATTAATGATACCTTCACTGGAGGTAGCAAATGTCTGTTTCTAGCTGTTCAGTTGTACTAGGTCTTTTCTAAACACACAAAGGAAGGTCTCCTTTCAACATTTCCTATTTTGTAAGTTAGCTCAGTAGTCTAACTACCTCTCTATTATTTTTAACATAAACTAAAAAGAGGCAGTTTCTCAGGTTTAACCTCTTTTTTTTTCCAAATTCCTTTGAACTCTCTGAAGATGTTCCAGATCCTACTATGATCATCTAGACCAGAACTTGGCACCCATTCAAATATCCAGGACCTCATTCTCACCCTTTACTTGACATACTCCCTCCCTTTACTTCATCCCTTGCTCAGGAGAGCAAACACCAGAGGGGTGGATGCGACTTACCCCTCCAGACCCAGGAACAGGAGCCCCACTACAGAGCTTGTGTCTTTGCATTGCCTGAATCACATTTGTTCCTCAGATCACACAGACTGCCAGTAATGTGGGCCTTCTACAGCCTAAGGATATTAAAAGCAAAGCTATGAAGAGATATGGACACATGGTCCTCAAGACACAGGAGAAGAAATTGTGTGAGAAGGGAGCAGGTGAAATTACTTTACAACAGCTTCCAACTGTGAACAAGACTATTTGAGCCACTGGCACATTTCGCATTGATCTGACACTAGGGTATTTGTGAGCAGGTATTAGTAGCTATTCCCTAGCAGGAATTGGTCTTATCCAGGCTTGATAATTTAAGGTGTTGAGGAGACCAATAGGGCAGTACTTAGTATGTGTCCTTTTCAAGCAAGCACTTTTTGCTAAGTAACTTTTTTTGAGACAAAGAACTTTTCACAGGAAGATGAGAGGATCTGCCTCATGAAATATTGACTCTCCCAATTCATATTAGGTTCTCAAGCATCATTCAACAGCTCTGAAATGACTAATGGCCATCACAGCAAATGGATTTCCACCTTAATCTTTAGTTTTTTTGTCTGAATGATATTAATACACATTGTTTATCACTAATGAGCTCTAGAATATGATGTTAACAGAAGCAATTAAGGCTCAGCATAACTATCTGGACTGGAGCTGAATATATGGCTAATGAATCATTTCCACAGTTCAGTTCCACTTCCCTTACTGCAAATTGTACTTCAGATGGGTTAGAGCTCATCTTAGTGTCAGGCTATTGCTAATTTTTTTTTTTAAACTTGTGTGTGTGCAAGAGGGTTATATATTAAATAAGTAGATAGATCTTTTGAAAAAATAGCCTTTTTTTAAATGTATTGATCTCAAAGAGAGTTGTGACATTTAGCTTACCTTTTCCCGTGTGGGGCATAAGTTTAAACTTCTCCTAAGGTGTTGAAGTTCATAAGAACAAAGCTTGACCCGGAGCACTGTTTGTCCAGGACTGCCAGACACTAACTTCTTGTTCAGATAACCACTTTAGAGAGGTCAGGCAAACCAGCTTGTGGTTTGTTTTGGGTGGTGTGGTTTTTGTTTTTTTTTTTCTGCTTAGTTGAACCCCTGCTCAAGGTAAAAGGACGTCTCTCTCTAAAATCTTTGGTGAGTGCTGGCTTCAAGGAAACTTTTACATGTCATTTGTGGCCATAAGAGGTCAAGAAGAAAAGCAAATTATGATGCTAGACAGATAATTTTTGTCTTGCTGCTGTTACCCCGTCCCAGAAAAAGCTGGACATACATGTCTTTAGTGAGCTGCATTAAACACTGAATCTTCAAGGTACTTTAGAGGTGGCTCAGCCCTGAAGAGGAAACAAAGGATGCAAATGCCTGACAGCAGCATTCCTGGAAGTGAGATTAGAATGGCTGTAACCTTAACTCCTTGGTCCTGCAGCTCAAGCTAGAGGACAGGAACCTATGTAGATAAAGTTCAGCTTTTTTAAAGTTCTGATATACTGAATAATTTGCTCATCTAGTCTTGAAGGTGCGTGAAGAAAACTACAAGAACCAGACAACATGATCATTTGATCTCATACTCTAGGAAACTGCTGAGACAAACCAATGCCAGGTTGGAGTTGTTTTTGTCATATACTTTGGCAGAAGGCTCAAAATCTGCTTAAAGTTGCTCCGTTAGTCCAAACAGAGAAAAAAGTTAATAGCCATTAAACCATTTCTATTCATACACTGAGCTTCTTGTTTTATTGCAAGAGATCTGACATCCTCCATCAGTGTTTTGTTCTGCTTCGTTTCCCTTAAAATAAGCAACTTTGCCACTAGACTCACCTGCCTGGCTTTGGCTGTGCTGCACTGCCGTTTCTCTCAGTCCCAGCTCCAGCTGGTGTTTTTAAAACATCCGTCTGAAATGAAAGTTGAAACATAGCTCTTCAGCTAGCAAAGTGGAACACTCTCAGCTGCTGCAGGAAAATCAGGACATTTTTACCTGTCTTCACTTGCAGATGTTATCATCACACCTAGAAGCACGCTCTGCACTTTGACGGTTTTTTTTTTTATCTCTGACTGATACTTAGTACCAAATTAGTCAGTAGTTTAATTTTTATTTTTCAGGGGTTATCTATCTAAGGACCATGATCAAAGGAGTGAGAGCATCGTTTCATTGTGCTGACTTGAATTGCAGTGTCACTTTAATTTGCAGTCACTGAAGCAAAACCTCACCAAAAGCAAAGGAAATGCTTCAGCAATTAGCCAGCACTCAACTCAGTGCTGCAGGAGTCATGCTGCTCTAGCAGCCGTGCTACTGAGCTCTGGGACGTCTCCACCACCCAGCAGAGCCTGCAGGTGAGGGTGCAGCTTTGAAATAATGGAGCTGAGTCACTGGCAGTGAGAAAGGGAGATTTGCTGGAACATGTCAGAACAAAATGATTTAGAAAGTCAACAAGTCAAACTCTTGTTATTTTTTTGTTTGCTTGCTTGATTCGTTTTGATAACGGGAAAGGGGGAAAAAATCCATGCCAATTTTAACTTCAGTTAAGGCAAGGATATTAAGTAACTTCTGACCTTACAAGGATTCTTGGTTTATTCAGGAGCAGACTGTGTGCTTCCACTGGAAGAGACCAAAATAGAAGACCTGTGCTGTAAGTATTGAGGGAAAATACCAATATTAGTAGCCAGTTCTCCACTGATTGTAGTGGCATGTGCCTGGATGAGCTCCTGCTTCTTCACATCTAGTGTCCTTTTGCAGTTTCCCTTCTATAGCTCTATGGCTATCCTCTGGGTTCTCCAAACTTGACTCAACAATGCGGATCTAAATAAAGGGAGGAAAACATTCACAGCTGAGTCATGGAAAGCAGCAGAAGATTAAACAGTGGCATTTTTACCACTGTGCATTACCAGGATGTAGCACAGGATGCAAGGCATTTGTTACCAGTGCCACTAACTTGTTTTATGGCAGAAATGCTGGGCATGGTACAATCAACGAGTTTCTATCAACGAGCAAAGGAGTGAACAGAAGAGGAAAAACCTTCACTCCCTTTCTACATGGAGGCAACAGAGACATGAAGTGACAAAGCAATTTACTCATGGTCTACAGAAAACCTGGGGTACTATTACAAGCCAGATTTCAGCATGCAAAGTAGAGTATCAAACGGGCAGATAATTGTTTTTAGGGTCACCAGCAGCACAGCCCTCCAGGGCTGTCCTTCAGCGTCTGGACAACTAGGTGCCCTGGCTGCCAAACAAGAGCCAGGTAATTCAGAGCAGGGGTGTCCCCAGGGCTTATCTGCCCACTAGGATGAGGGGAAGAGAGTTTGAACCCCTTTACAGATCCCAGCAGCAGGCACCTCTGTATTTACTGATACCTTAGAAAGCTCTGCCATTCAGCTGCAGCGCCGGGCACCGAGCCCCGAACAGCCCATGCTAACCCTTGCCACGGGAGAGTGACCAGGTTAGCCAAAGGCAGCCAGAAGAAGCCAGTCTGAAGCAGAGACACCCTCCCCCGAAAAAAATAAAGTTCCTCCCCCCCCCCTCCAAGTAACTGTATGGCAGCCACGTCCCGGGGGCACCCTGCCCATCTGCCTGCAGCCCAGCACCCGCCTCCGTCCTGCCCCAGCCCCTTTGTCCGGGGCCGCTTCTCAGGGGGGGCCGGGGGGCGGCCATGGGTGCTATATTAGGCACCTGCGGCTCGCACAATGGGCTGTGGGTGCTCGGGGGAGAGACAGATTGATGTATTGTGTGCGGGGGAGGAGGGTTGTCACTTGAATCCATGTGAACCCAGGCTTTCAGGGCAAGGGAGATTGACAGCTTTTGTAGGTCGCAGCTCTCTTTCAAAGCTCTGCTTTATAGACAGTAGGTTAGGGGGCCAGGGCTTTCACTCCCATAATTCGAACAGGGCAATCATCAGCACTGAGAATTTCTCCTCTCTCTCT
>VWZI01008852.1:653157-663997 GCA_013396835.1 Psilopogon haemacephalus | reverse complement strand
TTTTTTTACGCCCCTTGTTATGCATTAAATGATTTCAGTGGAGGAATGTGCAGCATTAATTAGAATTGGTTAGCGGATACCAAGGGAAAAAGTTTCTTCACAACAACTATAGGAGGTGTCAATGCTACAAAGGCGGTTTTGTTTTCGCTCTCCCTCACATTATCAGTGCAATATGTAAGGTAGCGATTCTTTTCATTTAAATTAAGTGGAAAGCTACTAAATCTTGTTTTATTCTCAAAAAAAAAGAAGGTGGGAAAAAAAAAAAAAAAAGGCCCTTAACACTTATCTTTTAACTTCTTTTATTTTGTGAGGTTAGTGTTTACTTTTGCTTTCAGTCCTCCCCATTAATCGGCCTTTGCAAAGATGTGTATCCAGTTTTGTGTATCATTTAGCTCTTACAATTATAGGCCAGCACAACTAATATATAAGGATTGTCTCCTGATTAAAGCGACCACACTACCATTTAAAATCAAAGACGCTCGTCTAGAGGGACACATTGAAATTCAGAAGTGTGGCTGGCTGTTCTCTGCAGGGATTTCCTAGTTTCTTTCAACTTTTTAAATAGAAGTTAAGCTAAAAGATGGGCTGGAGCATACGAAGCAAGAGCTTAGAAGGAATGCTCATTAATGTATTTATGCACTTTTTCATTTCATACGTTAAAATCTTTTCCCGCAGACAATGCGCAGACAAATATTAGCCCTGACAGTACTTAAATATTTTCTCTCATCCAATGTACTCAACTAGCCTGCCAAAAATAATTAGGAAAATAAATTATAAAAGGGAACCTGAAGCTAGTTTCGGCATTTGATAAAAGACACAGTCCTGACTGCTGCACCATGGGGTAATATCACCCAATCCTTTTTTTTTTTTTTTTCCTCTTAGGGGTTTGAACATTACCAAATTATTACCACCATAAAACATTGTCTCTTCAGACATGTAAAACCAACTGTTGTCCCCAGAAGTAAATTACCAAGGCTCATTGCCCTGCGGATTCTCTTGCAATAAATTCACCTAAAACATGAAGATACTTCTATTTTGCCCACATTATCAGTCAGTAAATGCTACTACTGTTCTTTGTACCAGGAAAAGTATGATTCTTGCCTGGTTCCCCTGAGGAAGTGCTGGAAAATGCAGCATCATGGAGAGCTGCTTGGGCAGGACAGAGCAGGTATTCCTAGAGAGGTAAGGATTCTTCTTCTGCAGGGAAGGTGCCAGTGCCTAATTTTGTCTCTGATTCATAAAGACTGGCCTGAACATTAAGTAGTCAAAACCATGGTTTAAAAAATAAGCTTTGTTATTCACTACCTAGATCATAACAAGCTTGATTGTGTTTTCATCTGATTGATAAATCAGGAGCTACTCGTGGAAGATGTGATGTTAGAGCTGTTTTTAGCATAGCTCAGCTTTGGCACAACAACTTCAAGAGCCAAGTAAAGATAAGCTAAAGAGAGCCTGTACAAAGGAAGAGAGGAGCAGTTTCTACTAAGCATGGAATGCAGTTTTCTAAGAAGTGTAACCAAGTAAAGTCAGATAAAACATTTTATCTTCTGGCTGGTTCCTCCAATGAAAAGAAGGAACGAGACTGTTAGACGTCTGACATTGTCTTGCAAGTTAAAATCCATTGGATATGAAGAGTTAACTACCATAGTGCAGGGGAAAAGAGAAGCAGAGTGTCTTCACTTCCACCTCCCGTAAATCGTTAGTTCAGCTTCAATGGCTGGGATTTAAGCTCTGGAGGCTGGACCTTAGCACCAAATGCTCCATCAGCAATAATTAATTAATTAATCAGGTGCCAATGTGCAGAGGATCCCAGGCAGTCCAGCAGCTTGCTGCTCCAGACACAAGAGCAGCACTTCTCTGGAGAGCTGAGGTCACTGAAAATTGGTTTTGAAGTGAACCCCAGCCCTGGGACCAGCCAAGGCAGCCCAGAGCTTTCTCAGCAGCAACTCACTTCCCTGCACAGCACAGGCACTACGTAGCAGGACCACCTCACTTGCTTCAGAGATGCAGCAGAGGTGAACACTTGCCAGGCTTTCCTGTGTCTTCTGTACCCTGGCTCAAGGGCTATCTCCTCTGTTTTGCTGGGGGCTTTTTTTGGACCGCAGTACCTCTCTCAGAATTACGCATCCCTCGCGCATTTAAATGAGAGGGGTCCAATTACACGCGAGGGAGAAAGGGTTTAATGAATCGTGAAAAAGCAAGGGTTGCTTAGAAAAAGCTCCATCTCAGTGCCCCCTCATCCCCCTACTTGGAAACATGCGTTTCTCATTTTTGAGAGTGATGAGAGAATGCAGAGGAGTAAATGGGAGAAACTCCCAGCTGAATGAATACAACACTTGTTTGTGTTTATTACAGCCTGCACTTGAAATCCGTGATACACACTTTCAAAGAAAACGACTTAAGCACAGAAATTATGTTCCCCTACACAGCACCAGCAAATGCAAAGCATGATTGTAGATAACTATTTTAAGCAGAGAACTATTCCAAGTTCTCCAATTTGAAGTACCTTCCTCTTTTTGCTCTCTTTTCCTCTCTGTGTATATAGAAGGTCTTACACGATCTTAAAAGACAAAGAACAGGCAGAAGCTGGTTGTTATTTATGAGGTCTTGTAAAATGCAGCCACAGGTTCCACAGTCTAAGTTGTATGGCTAGCTTCTAGTCTTGCCTGTTGAGCACTGGCTCTTCCAGGTGAATATGAACCAGACAGCAAGACATAGGATGAGCATTCTAAAGCAAGCCACATTGAAGGATTGTTACTAATGTCAAGCATGATTTCACAGGACTGTATTTAAAACAGACAGCATAACAAGTTGATTTGTAAATATTAGAGGCCTTTTCCTTTTGCTATATTTTACTTTTTTTAGCAGGGTTAATTATTAGTCATTGACTGTCACTAAAATGACTGCAATGTCTAAAATTACGGAGGAAGGAAAACTCTCAATGCCCTCAGAGGAATTGCACAGCATTGTGGCCCCAAGTCATCAAGAGAAAGAGCCAAATAGTTATGAAGATAGTATCTCTTTTCCATGTCAGTAAGGGGGTAGCAAGTACTGAGCAATTACATCTCCAGCTGAAATGTAACAGAGCTATAATCAAGTCCGTATCTTTAAAATTTGGCCTTAAAATTTCCTTATGTATCTGGGCATAGAAATTCCTGTGAAATTGCACTTGGAAATGATTTCTCATGTAAGTAGGATGCAGCTAGAAAGAAGAATAACTTCCACAGCAACAGGACAACTCCACCTGTGCACAGACCTACACAGGAGTATGAATAACTTGAGAATTACACAAAGCCTATTTCAAGCTTCTGCTAACTTGATCTAGAATCTTGGAGGCAAAATGCATAAGAAGGCCAATGGATAACTTCTAGCAGTTATGAGTGAATATGTCTCATTAGAAGAATCTGGAATGAAAAGAAAGATCTACTCCTTTCATGTTGCACATTCTGAGCTATTTCTGCACAGGTGAAAGAGCCCTGGACCACTGTTGATGATCCAGGATGCTACCCTGGTTAGTTTAGCTACTGCTAGAGTGGAGCTAGAAGTCTATGATCCCTAAACAAAGTTGCCACTGTCCCAGTGGCTTCTTCAACTTAGAGGCACTGAAGTGGTTCAAGGCAATAGAACCCTCTTGATGGTGAAGAAGTGGAAATGCTACATCAGTTTGACCTCCACCTCCTGGAAAGGTGGTGGTACTTCCTAAGGTCTCTCCTCAGCAATGGGGTGGGAGGAGACCCAGGGTGCTAAGTTCCTGCCACTGAGGTGTACACAGCACCTTGCATGCTTCTAGACTCTTGAATCCAGCTCTGATTTCCCCATTTAGTTGCTGACTCAGTGCTAAGAGCATATACACCTTGTTTTGTTCATCAAACCTTCCATTTGTTTCTGTGCTAAGAAGAGCTTCTACTGAGAAGAGCACAGGCAGATGAGCCACAGGGTGCAGACACCAATGAGGGAAATAGCAAAACCCTGTATCAGTTCTGGTCCATCAGCTCTGGCATATCTGTCTTTAAGATTTAGCTGCATCCAAGTTACGTTTTCAGTAACTTCAGTTCTGGCTCCTACAGCCCAAGACCTGACAGCCTGCATAAAAGCATTTGCTTTTCTTTTGGCAGAAAATCCACTAAAATACACTTTAAAGTTGTTTTAGTTTTTTGGTTTTGTTTTTTTTTTAATATATATAATGGGGAAACATTAGGTAATTAAGGAAATCATGCACCATGCCATGTGGAGGCCTCCTGACAAATACAACTTTGGTGGCCATGACCCTGGCCAGAGGAAGAAGGCTGTGATGTCACCTCATCTCCAAGTCCCAGTTTCACGGATAGTATCTCTGAAAGGAATTGTCTAAAGGAGATTGTTCCTTATGAAAAGTTCACATGATGGAGTCTGAAGGGCTTGTTTCACTTGAAGCCCAGCAGGACAGGGCTGTTTGGAAAGAAGCATTCAGTGTGTTCTGTTTTGCTGAAAGCTGTCACAGTGAACAAGTACTTAGCAAACAGCATGAACAAGGATTTGAACTAGAAAACTAGCTGGGCCCTGACAACATTGTAATAGCAGGCTTGTCTCTTCAGAGCCTGCACAATGATGCATGAGGGCATGAGCAGGAAAACAGGAGAACTAGATTTTAATATTTTTCATGTTTTTAAAGGTGACAGTATATCATTTCTCTGAACTCCTCTGTGTTCTTGTGGTTGTCTTTGGCATCAGTGGGAGGGGAAGCATCCTGGCGAGAAGGGGTGCAGGGCAGAGGCGCAGCAGCACAGCCCAAAGGGTGAACCGATTGATTAACTAAAAAGCAGCCAATTCTTCTCCTATTGTGCTGCCCTGCTATGTTTTTACTTCCGTTATGATGGGCTGGCTGTTTAAGCTGTCTCTCTTTACATCTCTAATCCATGTTTAGCAGTGAACAAAAGCTATCTGAATCGCAGGCCAGAACTGAAAGAGAACCTGCCATTCTACACCTTTGGAAACAAGCCACTTCCACCCAAGCACCCAGCTGCTGCCACCACGCAGGCACAGAAGGCCAGCACTCCTTAAAAACTCCCCTCTCTCTCCCCTGTCCTACAAGATAGTATTGAAGACAACACAACAGAAAGACTTCAAATAAGTAGTAAGCTAGAATAGGATAAACAAAATTTCTCCTTTTAGTTTTACATGCTGCAACCATGTCTCCATTTCTAAAGTAGACCTCAAAACCGCACTAACCACAGGACACTTTTGCAAAGAGACCAATTCATGATAAGACTGCTCTCCCAGTGATTTTTTTTCCCAGCTGCTCCTTGAGCCACTCATCATGTTTTCATTATGAAAAAAATAAGTGATGTCCTTTTTTTCATTGCTTTTCCAGTCCAAGTCTCCTCTCATTTCAAGTATGCTACAGCGCAGAAGTTTGAAAGAGAAAGGAGTAGAGTTTTTCAAACATGGCAGCAAGAACAAAATTAAGAGCCCAAATGCCTGCTCAGGGTGGGTTTGTACAGAAGCAGAACAGTTATCAGTTATGCAGCTGTGCCACACTCACTGGCATTCAGGAGCAGCAGACACGCTTCAGTCTGAGACATGACAGCCCTTTGAACTCCAGCTCTCTGTGAAAGGGCCATGCTGATTTGGGCAGGAAGGTGAAATCCTCATCATTAATCACATCCTCTGGAATTTTACTCATACCTATGCTGCACTGCAGCAGCTACCACCTCCTGGCCTTATTTTAAGCCCTTGAAGACAGGCAGATGTCCACTTCACAGGCAGCTGTTGCCACAGTCCAGAAGTCACCATCATCCAGCTGCCTGCTTGATTTGTGGCTTCTCTCAGTGCCCTCAGGCTGCTCCAGACAAAACCTGGATGGGTGTAATTTGAATATTTTTAACAAGATTAACTTGGACTAGCTCGGAAAATTTTGTCTGAAGTGAGAAAACGCTCATGTTATGCTCTCACCACAGGACTGAGAGCAAACTTCCACACACGAGTGAACTGCAGGTAGGTATGGTGACATTTCCAGCTGGCAGAGCTGGCTGTGAAGGATGCCATCACTGCATACTGATGCTGGATGGTTTCATATCTGCAGATGGGCAGGATGCAATCACATCTCCCACCTCTGTCCCTCCACCACTACAAAATACCCACTTTCATATTTATGACCAGTGTTGTCTCTGGCTTTTGTCTCAAAACTCACAAAAATTAGTTTGCCCCACCTGCACCATTCCTTGCAGCACTGCTAACAGGAAGGCAGCTACAGATCTACTGCTAAAACAGTAATGGTCCTGTCTGCCTGCCTAGAAAACGACACCAGGCAGCAGGATTTTACATCCTGGCATATCATGGGGAAAAAAAGGACATTATTTCTTCCATCCCCCATCAATAAGCCATATTGTTTGTTTTTAAGTTGTTCCCTTCCCAGGCTAGCCCATCTTTAACCCATGTACGGTTTAAAGCTGGAAATACAGAGTCCCTTTCATGAGGTGAGGGATGTGTTCCTGCCAGGTCCCAATGTTCTAGGGAATTTGCCAGATCCCTCAGTAATCTGATCCTCTAACTTTTGGCTCCAATGTTCAGAGCTGGCTCTTTGGCCCAAGTTCTCCCAAAACAGGATCTGCATCCCCTCCTGTGTCATGCTTTTCCTACTGCCTGGTAACCATGTATGAGGTGCATCCACTTCAGCATTTCCTTTCCCAGCACAGCAGCCTGAGGAAACAGCAGAATCAATCAGTCCCTGCACCCTCCAGAGAACACAAGCATATACAGGAGTGAAGGATTTCTGTTTGCAGCATCCTGTTTAAGACTTCTGGTGCTTACAGCACTCCAGTAAATGCACTGAGGAGTTCTTGTTTTTTTCCCATAGCACTAAGTACCCAGCTGGCAGAAGGGCCAGGAACAAGGAGAGGGAAGGTCAGGTAAAAGATGCCCCAAAGAGAGACTGAGAGGGAACCAGATACAGCTGAGCTCACTTTACTGAGTTATCAATTACTGTTGGGCACCTCTTTTCCTAGCTGGGGAAGACAAATATCTACACCAGGCTTAGCAGCCAAAGGCAAGAGATGTCCCCTACCCTCTGGGGCTGCTGCTTGGATAAGAATTACAATTTAGGCCAATTCATCATTATGGACAATACTCAGTAAAAATTCTATGTCAGCAAGACTACAATAATGCCAGCTCGAGAGAGCAGGGAGGTGTCAGCCTGTTTTAGCTGTCCTATCATCACACAGACACAGTGGCTGCAGGATATTGCCACTCCACACATTTATTGGCCATCTGACTGACTTCCCTCATAAGCTCCTCCGTGCTCCTCTTCTAACCAAAATGAACAGATTGTGCAGAAAAAGAAAGTAATTTTGAAAGTCCTGAGTTAATCAAATGCTTTAAAAACACAGTGCCTGTGATATAATGGATCAACTTTGTCCTGGATGTCAGACCATTCACTCCAACAAGCTTATGCCAGAGATGAATTTGCTCTGGTGCCTTTGTCAATAAAATTCTAGATTAAAAGAGCCCCTATATAGAGCTGGTCCCAGAGGTAATTGCTAGTTAATCAGCCAATTAACTGACTCAACCAGTAGGGAAGGGAAAAGGGGGAGTAAGGGGGAAAACAAATCAGTCAAGGTATGGTCGAACTTAATTCTTTAGGAGTTAATGTTAGAAATCTTTTCAAAGGGATTACAGCCTACCTTGACTCATTCCCCCTTCTTCTTTCCATTTTCTCTTCTTCCCAATTTGTAATTGTTGGTTCCCCTAATTGGCTGATTAACTACTTATTACAGACAGACCTGGAGGTATGCAGGATCCTGTTAGCCACAGAATTTGGTTTAATCTAGTGAGGCAAGGCTGAATGCTGCAGAGCATCTGTATGGGCCACTTTCCCCCTCCACAAGCTGGTGGCTTAAAGTAGCACTTCATTTGAGAAGATTATTTTTTAAGCTAGCTTCCATTCTATTTATGTAACACTATAAAAAAATAAAGAGAGATTCTTTAACAAGCAATTAATTTTGGCAATGGAATTTGTACACCTCAAACGAGCCTGTTTATTATTCACTGATATATTACCAATTGTAGCAGGATATTTCAATGAATGAACTGTTTGATGTGACAGTAACAGGTAATGACAGTAGAATTAACCCCTGTTTTCCTTTGATGGTGTCACCAGATTGCTTTCTGCTAGCAGCAGTCCTAGTTATGAAAACCACAAGCTGAGAAAGTTAACCTATTTCTCTTTCCTGCGAATCCTGTAGAGGAAGAGAGCAGAGCTCACCCTTGCAGTTGTTGGCTTGTTCTGGTACACCCTGAAACTAGAAAGCTGAGGGAGAATCCAAAATATCTCTCTGAGGCTTCAAAGAAGAGTGTTTGCTGCTTGTTCAACATAAAGAAAAACTGACAGCATCTTATCAATGCATCTTTTCCAGCACTGAGATGGACCTGCTGCCCTTAAATCAGTGATGCCATAGCTAGACAACATACAAAGTTTCCCCTCTCTAACAAAATACCTATCAATGCACAGGGCTGCACAAGTACACGGTGGACAGAGATGGACCTGCCACCCTTAAATCAGTGATGCCAGAGCTAGACAAGGTACAAAGTTTCCCCTCTCTAACACAATACCTATCAATGCACAGGGCTGCAGAAGTGCAGGTTATTTTCTGAAGCTAGTGGGTTGTTTTGGTCTCTCATCTTCCTGTGTAGACAGTAAGTAATGTTCTTTTTATCTTCCTGTTGCTTGGGCAGCAGGACCCCGTGCAAAGCAGCAACTCCTCTGAGTGCTATTAAGTAGGGAGATGGGCACAGAAAGGGGCTTTCCTGAAGTACCCTCTACTGCATAAAATTCCCCTTCTAATGCCACTTCTCCAGCTTCAGAAAGAGAATCTGGGATTTTAGTTCTATTTAAAGTTTGTGATTATTTGTTCCTCCCGTCCCTCTTTTCTCCCTTAGCAAAAGAACAGGCTGAGCCCAGGCATCCCATCCTTGCCGGCATGTAAATCACAATCTGATTAGGAAGTGATATATTCATCTCGAACTCCTGCATAAAAGTTATTCAAGTATTTTGACAAAATAAGTGCTGTTTACTTTATACATTTTCTGCTAATTCTAAAGATTTCTGCGAACCTAAAGGATCTGGTGGAATTTACAGGCTTGTGGCTTTGCTATTGAGAGTATAAAAGCATGCTAAATTAAGTTGATTTGCCTGTGAAAGAAACACGTCCATTATTCATGTCAGGGCCCTGTCACATCAAATTGAGGGAGTGAAGAAAACCCCTTTTTTTTATCAACGTTTAGAAGCAAGGGGGAAGGAGGGGGAAAAAAAAAAAAAAGACCATTCAGGGACTAAATTTCAATTGGAAGAAAGTCAACCTGAAAGCAAAGTTAAGGAAAAAAATATTAAAAAGAAAAAAAAAACCCCACGTTGGGGACATGTCTAATGTTGGAAATCAGCAAAGGGTGGATTGATTTAACTTTGGTTGGAATCTTTCAAACAGAGAGCCAGGACAAAACTTAAAGTAGCAAGTAATACACACACAGTCTCCATGTCGCTCATGTGTAAACTTGTCAAAAGTAGTTAAGCTCATGCAGATTTCAGGATTGCTTTTCAGACCCTGGGTTTTTTTTTTCCCTTGGGTGCTTCAATATAATTGCAAAAACTGCATTTTTGTACCACCACTATTTTTATTCACTGGTCGTTACGTGATTCAAATCTTACTAGCACACAGGTAGAACTTTAAAGAGTTTGACTAGCTGGCAGAAACTGAAAAAGGATTGGTTTAGATGTGGTTGTTCTATGGCTGTGCATATCTGTAACAGAGGGGCTGACAGGATCTGTACTCAAGGTCTAATATTCAGGATTGTTTCCTGGACACATCTTATTTCATGGAGTTTGATAATCTTGCCTGATATTTTTAAATGACATAATGACATAGGAAAACAAACAAACAAAAAAAAAAAGACCTGTGTAGACAATAATTTTTTTTTTTTAAAGGCAGTCTACTAAAGTATTCCAATATGCACAGAGTTAACTGACAAACTGCAAGGAAAATTATTTTATGCACTTAAATCCTTCTCTTTGCCTGATTATAATTTCTTGTGTGGCTTGCTTATTTAGCAAAACAAAAGGCATTACAGTTCCTTCACGCTACAGCTGGGTTTTTATAAGCTTAAACCTAGCATGTTAAGTGGCATTTCAGTCTTGTGCTTAAAGCCTTATAGATTTGGGCTGGACACCTTAGAGATACAAGAAATCTGGTATTTATGTCACTGGCATTATTATACTCTGCAAGGAATAGTTCAGCAACTTCTTTACCTTAATTCCCATTTCTGGACACCAGACCCATACATAATTTCTGCACTAGAACTGTTTTCTTATTTCATGTTTTTCCCTAACCCTTTGGGTTAAGATGTTTTCTCCTTTAAAGCTCTTATCTGAAAGACACTTTACCACCTCACCCAAGCCCTCTCTTGTACTTCACAACCTCAACATCTCAAGCTGGGAAAGCAAATCAAAGTCCCAAATCCTGGACTCTGCAGTTTCTATAGGACCCTCCAACTAAAGTTAAGTTCTTGTCTTTAATTGAAAATTGCAGCCAGTGTGAATAGGAGTTAGTTTGCAGCAAGCTCGCCACAAAAAGAATTACTTCGTGGAGTGGCTGCACTGAGGTAAACAGATGGGATTAAAAAAAAAAAAAGGAAGATAGGAAGAAATAAAAGGAGGGGGGAAAAAAGGAAGAAAGAAAGAAATAAAAGGAGAAAAAAGAAGAAAGAAATTAAAAAAAAAAGAAAGAAAAGGGGAGAAAATTAAGAATAAAAGGGGGGAAAAGGAAGGAAGAAAGAAAAGGAGGAAAAATAGGAAGGAAGGAAGGAAGGAAGG
>VWZI01008852.1:603685-652986 GCA_013396835.1 Psilopogon haemacephalus | reverse complement strand
AAGGAAGGAAGGAAGGAAGGAAGGAAGGAAGGAAGGAAGGAAGGAAGGAAGGAAGGAAGGAAGGAAGGAAGGATTAAAAAAAGGTGTGGTAAAAGAGAGAGGCATTGTACTGTGGAGGTAGCATCGAGACAAGGATTAACGGCTAGAGGAATTGTATTTTGTGTGCTTTCAGCAACATTACATTCTCCCCAAAGTGTGTGTTACTAATAAGTGGGCCAGTAAAGAAGGGTTAGCATATTAAGGGAAATGGAAAAATCAGGCTCTGTAAATAACAGATTTTTTTTTTTTTAATTCTGTATAATCCAAGCAAAGCATTGCCAATGTGTTTATTTTTAATACTTCCATCTGGAACAGCTAATGAAGCTTGTTGGTTTATAGACCTGACAAGTGCTGCCACACAAAATGACATTTTCTGCCAACTCCAGTTACTTCTGTGTAGCCAAAACTTACTTATTTCACAGTACTTAGCTGACAAGGAGAAACTCAGTCAGTGTTTTGCCTGTTATGTACTATATGGATCCAACAGTGAAATCCAAGCAGCCGTGCTGGAAGTGTGCCAGGCCCTAACAAACCAGAACAAGGAGAGCAGTGGTGGTGGAAAGGAGAGAACGATCCCTTTGCAATGCTCAGACCTCTGGTGCCCTGGGATTATGGTGCTGATACAAGCTCACACAACACTATCAAACCCTTGCAGTAACTCAGACAGACACACTAAGAGGACAGCCCAGTAGTGTACCCCTTATCTTTTCTCACACTCCCAGGAGTGAGGGTGAAGCTGAATTTTTTGACTTGTTCGACTTTCTGAACTGGCTCAATGAGTGATCAGACAAGCACCTGCATTGGCAGAAGAGAGCAAATGACAGGAAATAAAATCTCCCTTTCAGTGGAAGCTGCAGTTTTAGCAGCTCAGCTGCATAATGGAACTGCACCCTGAGACAGTAACTCTGGGCTCAGTTCATTGTTCCTTTACCAACTCCCTGAGTCAGCCTGGATATGTCACTTGCTCTCTGAATGATAAGATTCTCCACCCACAAAATGGGAGGGATATGTCTTCCTTTTTCCCAGATTCCTGACCTTTTCTATAAAAGCCCAAGCACAGCGTGGACATTGTCCTCATGGGAATCCTTTCAGCAACCATAATACCTCTTTGTATTTAAATTATTTATTTTTTTTAAAGCAAACATATTGACCCCTATTCTGTCTTGAGTAGATCACTTATGCGGTGCATCACACCACTCCTTAACAAAAGAAACAGCTCAGCTATGAAAACTCTGGATATTCGGGAAAATAACAGTATGGGTATCATCAGACAGCAAAACTATTCCTCTGCTATCAGTGCAGCCTCTGCTGGCTTTGGTGGTTTTTTAAAGAATTCATACCTCAACATACTCAAAATGCAGTTTTAAACCAATGGAACCAGAGACTAAAAATCTAGTGGAGGCACAATTGAGTTTGTTAGCACATAATGCAGAATTAAAGGAAACTGTAGCAGAAGTCAGTAAGATATACTTCATAATTGCTTTTCATGTTGCATAAGCCATTTTTAACAAGCTACAGAATCTGTGGATTGAAGAGCACTACTGATAGGAAACAGGATTATGCTCTTTTAAAGCAGGAAACTGCATTTGTTTCTACTCATATTTCGGTGGCTCACAAATTGCATTGGCTCAAAACTCTCTCAAAAGTTTCTGCAGCATGAACCCATTGGATGCACCTGTGAGAAACAGAACTAATAAGAATCCAAAACACATCCTAACAATCCAGATAAACTAACATCAAAGTGGCATTATTTTTGGCAGTTGTAGAATTTTTTCAGTTAGCCAAGAACCCATGAAGTCCTCTTTCTGTTTTTCCTCTTGGATTTTTATTTTGTATGCTCTGANTCAGAGTTTGTATTTCCTTTTTTTTTTTTTTTTTTTTAATTTACTCTCATGGGAAATAATTGAATTGTGCTCTGTAGGAGACTCGTGCCATGTGTATACAGATGCCATGCCTTTTAAAATTGTACTAAATGAAATCAGAGAAAGAAAGGCCTCAGCTTGAGACGCTGCCCATTATTATTCTGCTTACAGTAGCCACTTGGGAAGTTTTGTGTTCATAACTCACTGTCTCCAGTGCACCATACCTCTTAAAGATACGCACGTTCATTTCAGCATTTATCTGCTCTTTTCTCCTCAGGAGTTTGACTGTTCTTCCGCCTGATGGTTCACATGAATTGAATATTTGCAACTCATCCATCAGATTTGGAAATGATCCCTGAATTGATGGCAGTGTTTAACAGCTAATTGAACATTTCTGTTGCAAACTTTCATTGTTTCAAAGTGCAGAAATACTGCGCCCCGGGAATGTGGACAAAGAGGATCCATGACACATTCTTGCACCACAAATACTTTCATTCTCCAGAGAGCAGCAGGCACTTAAATAACAGGGGCATCACTCTGGTCTTGCTGTTGGATATTGGAAGGAATGGTGACCTGGAAAGGACTTTCACAGGATCTGAGGGCTCCCATGTTCTGTAGCAGGAGGTAATTCCACGTTTTAAACACATTTCATTTGTGCTCATCTAGCACAGCCTTGAGAAAACACTTTCCTTCTTGAACCTCTCTCAGACCGCAACGATTTTCCACTGTTTATCTGCCTTCTCTACTTCATTGACCAGCATAGTTCCCCAATTCCTCTTTATCTGCTCATTTTATTTAATATTTTGGGGGGTGGGTGGGTTCAGCACTTTTGGATGCCTAAAGACCTCCTCTCAAGTTTTCCACGCTCCTGTGGTCCTGAGGTTTGGCCTTGGTCCTGCAGCTCTGGCTAAGCAGTCAAATCCCCTACCCCTGTGAGGCAGAGGTTTAGGCTCAACTTCCTTTGGAAGCTTTCAAAACAGAAATATTTCTTTCTAAATTATATTATTCCTCCACTGTAGAAAGATACCAAACATGGACTTTATAATTCCAGGAAGGATAACAAGTTTTAACATTAAAAACCTAACTCAGCACAAGCTTTGTTCAGCAACAACTTGGTAAAAGGCTTTTGACCCAGGGCTTGCTGTGCATTAAGATCAGAGCCACATCCCTGCTTCCATGCTGGGGTTCCCTGGTCATCCTATATGTATGTGCCTATGCCATGACACAGCATCTGTGAGGAACCAAGTTGTGAAGTTGATCCAGATGAAAGTGGATCATTGTTCATTTTTGCTGAGCCACTTTTCAGCCAGCCTCAGCTGATGTGGCTTACAAGTGCCACAACCAGAGAAGAGGTAGAGATGAACAGCAGGGACAAGGAGTTGCTTTTCTGCAAGTCACCTCCTGAAGGACATGGGGAAAGCCAGGTAACCTCACAGGTAACCATACTCATCATGGCCTTCATCTGCTTTCAGAAGCTACAAACAGCAGTTACAACAGATACATCACAGGCATATCACCAGCAATTTGAAATGTACACACACAACCATCAAACCATTTCCTGCCTCTGGAGTCGCTGTCCTTACATGCAGAGATCTGGCAGGGTTAGTTACTGTGCTGGTGCAGTGCACATCAGTTCACTAGAAGAAGCACAGCCCTACAGAAATTAAAATCTGTTCACTGTAGCATACTCCTTTTTATGCTCAAAACAGCCCTTTCCAATACATCACCAACGAGAACAGACCCCAGCAAAAAAAGTCAGGATAGTTTGAAGGGGACTTGATTCTGCGGTAGAGCAGTTTTACGTAAGCTTGAAACACAGCTACTCCCTTTATTGCACTGCAGCCAGCTCTAGGTGGCTAAACTGTTACTCTGCAGGAGTCAGGCGTCTTTTAAAGTACACAAACCCTCCTGCCTTCCTGTTTTACCTATTGTCCATCCCCTTTCCACTTCCCAATCGGCACCTCCTGCTCCCTCTGCTGGGCACGCAGCAGACAGGCGAGCACTGAAGCTGCCTCAGCTGCTGCTGGCCCTCACCACAGCGGTTTGCTGGTGCACACCTCTGCCTGTCTCATGCTTTGCCTACATACGGTATTGTGGAGACACATTTGGCGGATAGTCCACCAGGATTTGATAAAATGACTCGGCAGTTCACGTCAAACCAAAGGTATATGTGCAGGCTGAACACTAGCAGCTCACAGAGTTTTACCCTAACCAAGACTGTTGACTAAATGTAAATTATCAACAGGCAAAGGAGCTTTTTAACTGTGCTGCAGTGGGAACCCATGGGAATCACATCTCCAGCTACAGCAGAATGAAGAGGAGAAATGCTAAGAAAAGGTTTTGTGGCCAGCAGGAGCAGGGAGATGATTGTCCCCTTGGGATCGGCTTTGCTGAGGCCACACCTCGAGTATTGTGCTCAGTTTTGGGCAAGAGAGACGTGGAAGTGCTGGAGTTGGTCCAGAGGAGGGCAACAAAGCTGGGAAAGGGCTTGGAGAATAAATCTTATGAGGAGCAACTGAGGGAGACGAGGATGGTTAGTCTGAAAAAGAGGAGGCTGAGGGGAGACCTCATTACTGTCTGCAACTTCTTGAAGGGATGTGGAGAGGCTGGAGCTGGGCTCTTCTCACAGGTAGTTGGAGACAGAAAAAGGGGGAGTGACCTTAAGCTGAGACTGAGTAGGTTTAGACTGGACATTAGGAAAAAGTTTTTCACTGAGAGTAGTCAGGGACTGGAATGAGCTGCCTAGAGAGGTGATGGAGTCTCCCACCCTGGATGTGTTTAAGGGTCGTTTGGATGTGGTACTTAGGGATATGGTTTAAGGTGAACCTTGTAGAGTAGGGGTATAGTTGGACTTGATGATCCTGAGGGGCTTTGCCAACCCGGATGATTCTGTGATTCTGTGATTTTGCTCACTGAATTCTGACTGCACAACTTAACTAGGATTACCTTTGCTGCTTTATGCCCCACTCTGGCTTATTCCTGAGACTGGAACCTCCTCAGATCTGAGAATGCCCTCCAGCCCTCGGCACACCCTTCAGTCTGAACTGTGGCTTTTGTAGCACCACCCGCAAATATAATGAGCCTTAAGTAAGGAGCCAAAGCAGAGATAGCACGTTGGAAGTGACAGAGAAAGGGAAAGACAATATGGGAGGAAGTTCCTAATCAATCACAGGCTGACAAAGATCAGCTGAAGTGACGCAGCTGGAAAAAAAAAAAAATTAAAAAAAAGAAAAAGATGAAGGTGAGGCCAAGACCCAGCTAGGGAGGGCCTGCTGGCTGTAAGGAGGAACTGATACCACCGCACAGGACATCACTGAGACCTCAACAGAGGTAACCGCGCCCATGCTCTCTTTATGCAAGAGGGATCCATCCTAAAGCCAGCGCAAATATAATAATAAAAGAGATTTATGCAAAGAAATTGAAAGTACTTCCTGCGGTCTACAACCGAATTTGGCTACAAATTGTTTTTTAATGAGACACCCGTGGATAAAAACAAAGGAGAGCAAAAAGCTCGTCCAGCTGAAAGACGATCTGACACAAAACCAGATTAACTCCTTGTGAAGAGTCATGGGACATAGGGACCTAGCACTCTGTCCCCAGAGAAGCACCCTCATTACTGCGATTATTCATTCTTTCTCCTTTTTCTGGCCTTGGGAGTTTTCACTCCTTTCTGCCCCATGGCACAGCTCCAGTTGAAACACTAAAGAGTGGTCTTATCCGGAACAACCTCCATGCACAATTTAGTTTGAAATCTGTCAGGATGAGGATAAGTTAAACCCAAGTTTTGCATTTGTGGTAAAGGTTGTGGCCATAAGCCCGTGTTTGCATGCAATCAATGTTTTCCAGCACGTTTACAACTACAGACTCCAAGACAGAACTTAAAAACAGGGCATCGTCCTGCTCAGCACTGGTGATTGCCAGGGAGTCAGCACCGGGTAAGGACACAAATATCATCAACTCCAATTTTAATATCAACTCATCATTAAAAAAATAATTAAAAAAAAAAAAAGAGCATTGACATTATATTTGAATAAATTCCACCACGGGGCTGGATAAAAAATCATGCTTTGAAGGACTACTTATAAAATAATAAAGTTTATCTTTGCAGAAATATGTAATTTTTTGCATCATATTATTTGAAGTGCCAGCATGGGTTTTGGTTTTGAGTTTTTTGTGGTTTTGTTTGTGGGTTGGGTTTTGTTTTGTTTCGTTTTGTTTTTGTCACAGGACCCAGTTTCTCATTGCAACTGTGAATTGCTTTCACAAAAATATCCACATTAAAAAACCACAAGGTTCTTGGAAAATGTCCTTTTTTTCATAAGCTGTTTAACCCCTGCAAGTTAACAGCAAATCTTTCCCTGATTAAAACACGGTGCTTTATGCTCTTTTGAATCTGGATACAGTTTGTGGGCTTGTGAGACTGAAAAATACAGAACAAGAAAATCAATGCAAAAACTAAAAGGATATTTTCATATCCAGACAGAACAAAGCCAGATGCGTTTTAGTCTAACACCTTTTCTATTGGCAGGTCTAAAGCAGCCTGTAGAAAGGGGTAGGGGGGGTGCAGGAGGTGTTTGCAAGGCTGCCTGGTAAATGCTTTCTTGACACTGCTCTTCCTGTCACCTAACCAAGATACTAATGGATGGTTAGGACAGGGTGGATGTGGGAATAAAGGACTTCCACAGATATCCCCCAACTCCTGTCATGACACAGCTTCAATCACTGTAAATATTGGCCCAACCCACAATGTTTTAGCAGGCTGTTAAAGGTATTGATTACACAAGAGATTACTTCAGCCATCCTTGAGATTCATATCATTGAACAAGATATGAGGCTCTGAGGGAAGGAGGGGCAGTGATGCGCTGCTCTAATAAAGGTTATTGAGAGATCTGGTGATAGAGAGCCTGGGTGAGTGGCTTTACAGATGGTTCAAGGAGGGGCTCAGAAGGTATTCTGTATCTTCATGCATATACAAATATTGACAAATGTTTTAGACCTCAAGACTGCCGTTATCAGTTTATGTGCCATATATTGGCATTATGCAGCGTGACCTCAGGCAAGCCGATGCTCCCCAGTGGTAATGCCATGGTATGTTCAGCTCTGCTGGATCTCCATAGAGTGGGCCTGGAATGCATTGGTGAACAATACCCAGGATTGCGAGGAGCAAAGAATGAAGGGCAGCAGAGTTTGATAACCACATTAAAGCACTACCAACATCTGTTCAAGCCAAAGACAACACTATCTCCAGGAATTAACCTTCTGAACCACTTAATCATTAACCTCAGCAGAGAGAAAGTTAGACAACAAGAGCCTATTTGTCAGCAGCCCCTCAGAGAGATGCAGTGAGCAATATTTTACTGAGAACAGCGTGAGAAGGGCTTGCCCAGCTTTATAAATTTTAAACACAGAATATATTTGTGTGGGAAACAAGAAGACAATGGATATAAATAAACAGCTGATCCTACCTTGAAGCCTTCATTCATTTATCCTGTTTAAAGTGGCTTGACTGGTTTGTCCTGCATTGTGTAACATTTCCTCTACACAAGTAGAGATGCTCCAGTCTTTACCCAGGAATATTCCTGCCTGTGGAAACATTTACAAATAGATAGCTGATTTTAATTTTTAATTGAAGGTTTTCTGCTGAAAAACAAATTGGGGGTTATTGATTTGAGAGGAACAATACAGCTAACAAGCAAAGCAGGTTTATTTAATAATTGTTTGACTATATATAGTTTGACATGTGAGGTCATCCATTCAGTTCTTCTGCTATAATCTGGCCAGATGACCTCCCTTCACACGATTACAATTTTTACAGATTTTGTTTCTTTTCGTTTTCATTCTATTTCTCAAAGGGTGGAAGTCTTTGGCTTCTTCAAACTACAGTGTTCTGAATTGGTAGAAAAAACTGCTCTGTGGTGTATTGGGGTTGACAGCTTATTTCTTTGGACCTCACATAATCATTTACCAAGGGGGTGTAAAACACTGCCACCTAAGAATGATGCTGTTTAACACCCACTTTGCACCAACTTTGATGGCCACACAAGGTGTAGGAGAATACATAATGAGGGGCCATATGTCTGCTTAGATATTGTCACAGTTGGAAGGGGTTAAAAAANGGTAAAAAAAAAAAAAAAACAAAAAACCACCCAACAACTCACTACCCCCCCCAAAAAAAAAAACTAGCAATAAAACTCAAAACAAACAAAAAAAGCAACAACAAAAAACAAACAAAACCCAACCAAACCATGCACACCCAAAACAAACAAACAAACAACAGAAAACCCCAAAGCAAAGCAAAACAAACAAATAAAGCAAAATAAAACTGTTTGGGAAGATGGCCTGACTGAAGGACTGCAAACAGCACTCTGCTCCCAGCCAGGAGTTATGCAATAAAATCCTGGGTTATCCCTGGAATGGTGCAGAGTCTAACTGTATCAGTGCAAGAAACACGAGACAAATTCCAAAGGAAAAAACCCACTTGATTGGCATATTTTGGTACTTGGGGGGCTCCTGTCTGTTACTACTTAAGCTGCCTTAATTTCAAGAGTATTATGATGTCTCTGGTGGGGGAAAAAGGGATGCTCTAACACCAAAGTATGAAAAAGGAAAATCTCATCCATCTGCTATGTACTCAGTACAGAGTTTCTGGTATGTTAGAGCCAGCACAAGAGCAGCATCACTACACTTCCACACATCAGCAAGACCTTAAATCAGCAAACCACAACTTCTGTGTTAGCTTACAAAGTAGATTAGTAACTTCAGAAAAAAAAAAAAAAATTAATAGCACTTTGTTTTTCAGTAAATGGTACCACATTCATAGTCTTGGTAGAAAAGCCATGGTTGAATGGGTACACAAAGTGAATTACCCATTCAGATTAGAGGGTCAGTCTGAAGAAAGTGTGGACTGCACCTGGACTAGAGGCACCATTCCTGCCTGTCTTCCGTTACCTGTGCCTGTCCAGACAGAGGACAGAGACACTACAGTCCAACACTGATCTACATGTTACAATAGGTATTAATTGCACCTTCAAGCTCATTTTAACTCTTTCAGTGTGATGGATGGTATGACAACAGTAATAAATAACTAAATAAACAAACAAATGCATCCTAATTAATTATTTTTAAATCAGTGAAAAGTAAAGATCATTGTGTCTTCACATGCTCCCCTGGTCAAGACATCTTACTGAAACATTCCACAGACAATTAATTTCTCCAACAGGATTATTCATCATAGCCTACACTCCCACAAATTGATTTCTCAGAGATTATCATGGTAATTTAATCCTTACTGCTGACTGTTTGTGCTCTTCAGAGGCTGAGATGCATAACTGCTTTTTAAACCACTGTCTGCTGAGAAGATTTAGCAGGAGCAGTAAACATGGCACTCTCCTTTCACTTGGGTGGCTGAGCTCATTAATGTGGATAATTAATTGGAGCTTTGTAGTCCTCCCTTTGTACACTGACAACAAGTAAGTCACAGTAGCTGCAAGAGCCATCCCCACTCTCCCCCCCTCACCTGAGCACCCTTGCACAGACACCTGCTGCTCATTATTAAGATCCATTGCCCAAATTTACATATCCTGATTTCTATCACTCAGCTCCTAGAGACAAAAGAAAGTATTTACTGCAAGGAAATGACAGCTCGAATTATGCTTCTCTTGTGTGGTTTGTCTAGGCAGCTGCTTATGGTAAAGGCGCCTGACCTGAAACAGCAGAGTGCTTCTATTTAAAAAGTATATGTTTGGAATTAATGTAAAGGAAAGCACATGGTGATTTCCCCCTTTAGGGGGATAATAGTCTTTTCATTACACAACAAGCGCCAAAAGATGCCATCAACTTCAGGACAGGCTTTGTGAAGCACAGCGCTGCAGAGAGCTCAGCAGTTAACTTGTGGAGTGCCTCCTTCTCTCCCCGCACCGGCTGCTCAAGTGTGCGCGGCTGATCTAGGAACAGCAGATGTTTCACAAAACACAGTGAAGACCTTGGCCTTGGCTCACCTGTGAAGAAGAGGCTGACTCCTGCACCCACAATTCGGCAAGGCTGATACGGCACAGGAGAGAGAGCTACTGTGAAGTGGCATCATTTGAAAACACAGCCCAAAATGCCAGATGCACATATGCGGAACAAATGAAGCATGGAGGTCTTGCTGACACTTCAGGAGACAACTTTCCACGTGGACACTGTTACTGTTACCACTAACACCAGCTATCATCAGCTGCAGTAACATCAGCACCGGTAACATCAGCTTTTTAGATGATACTAAATAGCCAGAATTAATCTCAAATTGTTCAAATTTGAGATTAGCTCAAATTGTTCCTCACTACAGTTTTCCTCCAGGTTTATTAGGTTTCTGCAGTGCTTTCACTGGAAGCCTTTTATCATCTTCCTGGGTTTAATTTAGCCATCCAGATGATTAAAAATTATTCTAAATCTGATTTACACACATAGTAAATGGGGGCTAGCCCAGAACAGTTACCAGAGCAGAACTTCAATGCCAAGGAGATTTGAATTTACGACTTGCCCCAGTGTACTTTGAAATTTGAATACAAACTCAGCAGGTTTTCAGGTCATGTCCAAGAGCAGAAATAAAATTAAAACTCTGAATGGTAAACACAGTAGAGTGTATACAAAGGGCCATAGAGTGACCAGTTCAAACAGCAATATATGATGTTAATCTAGAATCATCTGCAGGAAGTTCAAGTGCAGTGGAAGTGCTGCAAGACCAGATTAACAGAGCAAATAATATGGATAAGTGTCATGATGCTCTGCCTGTGGTTTGTTCCTTAGTGGAGATGAAGAAGAAAACTTGACTTTCATTCCCACTTCATTGTTTGCTCTGTGCTTTATTTACATTTTCATATGAACCAATCAAAAAGGGATGGTTATGCTTTTTAAAGCACACTCTCCAAATTCTGCTAGTTCTGCTCAGAAAAATGAGAGAACACACAAGACTGAGGATTCTTGACAGTCTCACAGGATGCCTTTGAGATTCTTCCCACATATCTCTTTTGGAGGTACTTTTCCTTTTACTTTTTCCTTAATAAAAAAAATATCAGCCAGACTAAGATGCGTTTTTTCTGTTTCTTGAATTCCGAAATAGATAGCTAGGATGAGAAGACAGATACACCTGAGGGCTGATGGGGCTTGGTAGTTCCTCTTTTCAGGGATGAAAGTAAACATCCAGTTCATAGGATCACAGGCTCACAGGATGTCAGGGATTGGAAGGGACCCCAAAGAGATCACCGAGTCCAACCCCCCTGCCGTAGCAGGACCAGGCAATCTAGGTCAGGTCACACAGGAACACATCCAGACAGGCCTTGAAAGGCTCCAGAGAAGGAGACTCCACAACCTTTCTGGGAAGCCTGTTCTACTGTTCCTTGAACCTTACAGTAAAGAAGTTTGCGGTTGTGTTGAGGTGGAACCTCTTTTGCTGCAACTTACACCCATTGCTCCTTGTCCTATCCCAGGGAGCAAGTGAGCAGAGCCTGTCTCCCCGACCAGCCCTCAGATATTTATAAACATTTATTAAATCCCCTCTCAGTCTTCTCCAGGCTAAGCAGCCTCAGGTTCCTCAGCCCCTCCTCATCAGGCAGTGCTCCAGTCCACTAATCATCCTCATAGCCCTCCACTGGACCCTCTCCAGCAGATGGCTGGAGTTATGGCATCTGAAGAGCAAATTTCCACACCAAGTTTGTTTTCTTTTTTTCCTTTAAGGAAATGTAAAAATCAACAGCAATAACAAAACCCCAACATTAAAGCTACTTAAAATCATGATTGCTTCTGAAAATATTAAAGCAAAGGAGATTTGATTGCTTGCACTTAAGAGAAACAGAAAAAGGAACTAATTTCTAATGAAATTCAGAGCTACTAAACTTCATTTAAACATGAAGGCACCTCAGAATTAGGAATGAAAATGGTACATTTCCCCTTACCTGTGATATAACTTCAGAATACATCCCTAGGAGTACCTGTTCAGCAGCCTGTGGCAAATGAACAAGACAAAGAAAAACATTGCAGTGGGAGTCATTAATTGAATTAATTAACCTAGTGACATTGTCATAAGAATAATTTATCTGGTAACCAGCAGGAGCAGATCTGCAATCATTTCACTACGGCTTCCTCAGATGAACAGTCACACAAGCCCCTGGCAGCTGGCTGTTAATACTGCAAATTATCAGAAATTAATTAGCCAAATGCTGTGCACCCATGTGGATATTTTGTTTTGTTTTGTTTTTAAGTAAAGATTGTGAAGGCAATAGATCATCTGATGATTTATTGAGGGAAAACTTTATTGTTTCAACAAATAAGTTGCCTCGTGGCTTCCTAATGGGAGAAAGAAAATAAGGGGGGGGGTTGGGGAACTTACGGCAAGCCACAGAAACAAAAGCCAAACATTTGTAAACAGAATTAAACAATCCAGACTGAAAATAGAGACACACACAAATTAATTCAGAAAGGTCTGGTGGTTTGTTTTTGGGGTTTTTTGGTTTTGGTTTGTTGTTTGTTGGGTTTTTTTTTTTTCCTTTTGAGAGTAAAAATAACTCCTATTTGCACCCTTTTCAGAATAATGCAGGTTGCTACTTCAATTTATTATGCTGGGGTTCAGCTATTCAGGAATACTTCTGCAAGTATGCTGTGTTCATCCAGATAATAATCAGGATATCATGCATGAAAAACAGAGTTTTAAGGAAACTGAAAGAGCAACACGAAGCTTAGTCTTATTATTTCCTCCAACCTCTTGTCAGAGTGACAAGCGATGTAACAATAGCTTTTTTTGGAGAGACTCCTTTTGACACGACAGTGCTTCTTAGGAGTAGTCAGGAACTTGTCTAAAATAAAATCTTTATCTCTATGCGACTTAAACAAAAGGAAAGGAGAATCATTCTCACTAATGGGCTTCATCTGTCCTCCTCCAAGTGTCTTCCACCTGACAGTGCTTTATCTGTGTGTTTTCTGTGTAAACAGAAAGCTCCAAGAAGGTGTTTTTAAACATGCAAACCAGACACTCTGCTGTCAGTTGGGAAGTGTAATGCACTTATTCCTACTCTTTGAGCAGATGAGTTCACAAAATGGAAGTATAACAAATTTAGCCTAAGAATATACACACTCATCGGGCACAGAGCCTCTTCTAGGATACAAGAAGGCAGGGGGAAGGAGGAAAAGAGAAAAGGAAGATTAGAGTGGTGGCTAACTTTGAGGATGTATGGAAGTAGAGAGGGTCAGACCGGGTGTTGCTGACACTCAATACTGAGGCTCTGAGGAGACCACAAGTTGAAATAATATCTTGTAAGAGACCCCAAGGGAAACAACACTGGCCAGGTTATCATTCCAGGTTAATGTGATATTCTTCCCATTGGGAGCTGCAGGCTTACTGTCTCGGGTTTCCAGTCCCCGGGGGAAGATGAGACTGTGAGGGTCTTTCTGAGGACAAAGCAACCCTGTGAGCTGGGAAGGGGCCTCCCATAGCAGGTAAGGATCTGGAACTGTCCAAATACAAGCAGGACAGTGCAAGGACAAACAATAGAGGATGCTCTTCTCTCTCAGTGAAACCAAGCATATCCCCAAACTCAGGAGCATTGGCCCTACAAGCTAGCTTCCCCATGCCTTCTAATCATGAGCAGGGCACATCACAGACTCAAAACACTCCTTAATACTTGGCTGAAAGTAAAAACTGCAGGTTTCCAGTATTCCGTTTTGTATGGGAACAAAGTCCACATCACAGAAACTCCTCTAAACCAGGATGTTCTGTTCCAATGCCTACCCCAAAAATAGGGATGTTCAGAGCCAATCCAGGCAGCAGGCATCTTTGCTTACTTTCTATTTGCCCAGCTAGCTGGCAGGATAATTCCATACCAGACATGGAGCTAGGAAATAGGCCAAAATGTCTTGCCTGGAAAACATGTAAAGTTTGGAAACCTGAAGTTCTCAGATGTCAACAACTTCCAATGCTACTAAAGCAGTCTTAAAAGAGCTATTTTCTAATATATCCCCATGCTTTTGCTAGTGGATGTACAGTTACTTGTTAACACATGTACTATTCTAATTTTAAACAGCTGCTTTTCTTCCTATGCTTGACAGGAGGCTTAGGAGATAAATACTGCAGAAGCAAAATAAAAGCCAGCTTCTTGAAAGCTGATAGCTCAGTCGGGCTCAGTTTCTGGCTTCTTGAGAAGCTGCTTTACCTCTGCATGAATCTTACTGTTACGTGGCACAAATCATCATCTCAGAGACTTATAACTAAGCTCTGAAATCTAAATTTATGCAATTAAAACAAAAAAACCCAACAACAACAAAAAAATTAACTTGATTTTTTAAAACATACATTTCTCATTGCCTGGCTGTAGAAACCTGAATGTTATATCTTTACATTTATACATTACACCTTTATGTTTTCCTCCATGTAAGCTGTTGCCTACTTAAGTCCAACAAGAAAGAACAAGGTGTTGGGAAAAGGCTATGAGGAGTAAGATCACCAGAAAACCTGAGCACTTAATTATAGGATAATTTTCTTGGCACCTGAAAATTACTGTGTAAGACTCTTCAATTTTTTATTAGTGACTACTATAAGCATTAAGGTAATCAAAAGCTAACCTGCCTAGACTCTAAAGATTTTTTTTTTTTCTGTTATGTCTTGTGTTATTTGAGTTCTTATAGGTCTCTTTCAAGCATTTATCTTACAAGATTATCACAACATTAGAATAGAATAAACCAGGTTGGAAGAGACCTCCAAAAGCATACAGTCTGACCTCAGCATCGGTGACATGCTGCTCTATGAAGCTACACAGGTGTTGAAATCCTGTAGTGGATCTTGTCAACAGCCCTCGTGCACACGTGTGCGGGTGTTTGACCCCACATTACAAAAGCACTTGAGCGTTGTGTGATGAGTCTTGTGTCCCTTCAACTCCTCATAGCCAAAGAGAAAAAAAAATGTTCCAAAAGGGGGGCTACAAGAAAGATGAGGAGGGACTTTTTAGGATGGCAGGTAGTGATAGGACTGGGGAGAATGGAACCAAGTTAGAAATGGGTAGATTCAGACTGGATTTTAGGAAGAAGTTCTTCAGCATGAGGCTGGTGACACCCTGGAATGGGTTGCCCAGGGAGCTGGTTGAAGCCCCATCCCTGGAGGTGTTTAAGGCCAGGCTGGATGAGGCTCTAGATAGCCTGATCTAGGATAGGGTGCCCCTGCCCATGGCAGAAGGATTGGAACAGGATGATCCTTGTGGTGCCTTCCAACCCTGACTGATTCTATGATTCTATGTTTCCACTGTGAAAAGACTTCAGGAGCACTTTTTTCGTGTAAGTTTTGTTGTGCCCAGATCACAATAGCTTGTTGGTTGGTGTGGGTTTTTTGTTTTGTTTTTTTTTTTTACATTGGAAAATCTTTTAATGTATTTTCCCTCCCCCTGCCCATTGTAAAACATCTGTTCCTCAATGCAACGTAAAACCAAACATGCAAAGAGATGGCAGCTTCAACCAGAATTTTCAGAAAATCATGGGGTTTGTTTTCTTGCACTTTTCCTGGGTGACTTGTCACGTCAAATAGTGTCAGTCACATCTCATTAGGTGACTTCATGACTCCAAGACATAAAGCTACATGACTGATGCACCTCGATGCAATGCACTTCAAGATGACTCACACTGGGAAACTTAATTCATTTTTCAAAAAGCTTAACCCTTAGTGCTCAGAATCAGATTCCACTAGGATATTTCCATCACAATGAGTAGGATAGGATAGAGAATGACCAATAATTGAAGGGTGTAAGAGAAGAGTGACTATTCAGAAAGTGGACTGCTTTAATAAAAGGTCTGAAGAATATGCTGTGAGTTTTTGACTAGATGTTAACATGCCAGATAGTGGCTCGATACCTCCTACAATACTTTTTTTTTTTTTAGTAAAATGCCTTTTTCCCCCCTCTTTTTCTCTAAGTCTAGAATATTTTGCTCAAGGTTTACACAGAATAAATAAGACAGATCATTTCTTTGCATCATTTATCCAGACTCCCAGTTTGCAACAGATCACATCTCTACGCTGAAAAGTCACTAGCAACGGTTTTGCATATCTGCAAATATTGAGACATTGTAATGGAAACAACAGGAGACAGTTCACAGAGTAGCAGCTTGCAAGTCAGCATGGTTTTACCATTGCACTTTTTGTGCTTAAGTGAGATGTTCTAGTAAAATATTTACTGGATGATGAAAATTTTGGGTGAGGTCACATCAATTGTTACCTGTGGTTATTGTTCTCTTTTATTCAAGTTCAATATGGGTCAGAGGTGCTCCAAGATAGGTTTTTGAGGAGAAACATTTTTAATGAGATTTTGAAAACTATTTACTGTTTATTTTATGCAGGAAAAGAGCCAAAATAATACAAAGAATTATTTGTCACATATTTCTGCCTTTTATTTTTTCCCAACAGGAGCTAGTCCAGATATGGACTGAATGGGAGTCCCGATTGGAACTGGATGAGATTTGAGGTCCCTGCCAAGCTAAACTGTTCTATTCTATGATTCTAGGTGTTCAAGAGACATGGGGACATGACACTTAGTGACAGAGTTTAATGGCCATGGTGCTCTTAGGTTGATGGTTGGACTCAACCATCTTAGAGGTCTTTTCCAATTGAAACTGTTCTATGATTCTATATCTTCTTATTGTAATTTAACAACACAGAAATTGTGATCACTTTAGCTGTTTGATCTATTTAACAATAACCCACTAGTAAAGAAAATGGAACTGGTTGCAAGGGTATTCTTTTGAGAATTTCATTAGCTATGTGTGGGAATATTAAACCATGTGATGTCCAAACAAACAAGTAAGAAATGCTGCAGCAGCAACAACAGAGCTGCATTTTGTCTTGGAGCTCTTGGTGAGCCATGGACACCAATCAAACCTCCCCTGGTGCAACTTGAGGCCACTGCTTCTTATCACTTGTGACCTCACCACAACCTCCTTTCAGGTAGTAGTAGAGAGCAATAATGTTTCCCCTCCTTTAATTTAGACTTAACAACCACAGATCCCACAGACAATTCTCATCAGACTTGCTCTCCAGATCCTTCACCGTCTTTATTATCTTGCTGAGGTGCTCCAGCACCTTAATGTCTTTCTTGCAGTAGGAGTCCCAAAACCAAACCCAGTATTCAAGATGAAACCTCACCAGAGCCGAGAACAATGGGAGCAATCACTTGCCTAGTTCTGCTGGATGTTGCTGGTACAGGCCAGGGTGCCACTGGCCTTCTTGGCCACCTGGGCACATGCTTGTTCATATTCAACTGGCCACTGACCAATATTTCCATGTCCTTTTCCACTGGGAGCTTTCCAGCCACTCTAATTCAAGCCTGTAGCATTGCATGGGGTTATTGCGACCCAAGTGCAGGATCCAACACTTGGCCTTTTTAAACCTCGTACGACTGACCTCAACCCACAGATCCAGCCTCTCCACATCCCTATGTAAAGCCTTACACACAAAGCAAATCAACACTCCTGCCCAACTTGCTGTCTTCTGAAAACTCACTGAGGGTGCACTCAGTGCTCTCATCCAGACCATTGATGAGTCAATCTAGCCAGGTACTAGAAACCACCCTCAAAACCACCTTTAGTGTGCATGCAATTTAATCACAAGCTCTAGTCTATGTCTTACAGTCATGAGTTGGCCAAAAATTCCTAAGAAAAAGATTGACAGAATGTTTTCACCTCTCCGTGAGCTGCAGTAAGGGCTCAAGAACAAATATTTCCAGTGGGAAGGGAGACACTGGAATAAAGGAATCTTATGAACCTTGCACTATTTATTAGTTGCACTCAGCTAGGACAGTAGAAAACACTGATGGACTGTTGCCTGTCACTGCTGGTCAGGGTTGCCTTGTGCACTGGTGTAGAAGAGGCTGGAAGCATATGACACTTCATGAAACAGATTTATAAATCTATTTGCTGAAAAGAAATTGCATCCTGTTATTAAAATTCAACCTATTTTTTAAAAAAAACTACAGATTTTATTTGGCTCTGTTAGGAGGATGGGACGGAAACTCAGTCACTAGTAGCATTTACTTGCATTTATTTTGCTATTCTAACATGAGAGTTGACTGGGAGTGACCCTAGCATCTTCCCATCTGTATTAGTAAAACCTGCTGTAGCCTTACAGTGTTTGAAAAGAGACATTGCTTATTCAGCTGTTCATTACTTTATTATATCACTCTTATTTTCTTGCAATCTTAAACTAGGAGTAGGAAGACTGAGATGCTGTAAGCAGGTAGATTCCTAGGCAATTGCTGCCAGAGTGCAAAGAGACACTGCTTGATAAATTCCCACCTGCATCAAACACTCTTATCTTCTTCCCATTTCTTGTGCCCTCTCCCACTCACCTGGAACTGAACACTTCCCCTTTGTTTTATCTTATCATGAAAACAAGGAAATACCACAACTTACATGTCAATATGACCTCCGTGAACTAGGAAAAAGCTGTCTAATGTAATACCTTGTGGCTCCATTAAGCCAATTAAAGATGCATCTTGAGTTCTAGCAGTGTTGGGAAAAGAAAATGTGCTTTAGGCTGTAAGCCTGAAAAATTTAGAGACTAGACATAAAGAATGGCTCTTCTACTCAGAGATCTTTTGTAAGATGAGCTTAGATAGTTTCCCAAAATAAGTTTTAAAT
Source organism: Psilopogon haemacephalus (assembly GCA_013396835.1). Lineage (NCBI taxonomy): Eukaryota > Metazoa > Chordata > Aves > Piciformes > Megalaimidae > Psilopogon > Psilopogon haemacephalus. The sequence goes on along the minus strand of VWZI01008852.1, from coordinate 634,441 downwards.
CCTAGTTTGGTTTGGATTTTTCCCCATTTATTCATTATTTTTATTTTGCATGTACTTTGTGGATTAAAATGAAAATGTTAGGATTTTAGGTAAGGTGAAGGCTAATTGGGAGTGAAGTGGAAGTCATATCTAATAAAATAGTTAGACATCTTCTTTCTGTTATTTATGAATCAGTTTTTTGCCCTTCCTGTAGAGGGAAAGCTGCAAGGAATGATTGCAGTGACATGTTTGGTCCCTGACTTTACTAGTGTAGGAACACCAGGATTTCAGAGAGTAGTGTGATTTCTGAGTGCAAGCAGTGCATCAGAGCAAGATTTGACAGCAAGTTGGCTTTGATGGCATTTGACTTAAGTTGCCTTTGATTTCAGCCTGACTCATATACTAAAATCATTAGGAAAAACAAAAACAAACAAAAAACCCCAAACAACCCCAACAACTCCATTTAACAAAGGTATTTGGAGTCTACCTGAAAATGTTATATATTTTTTTTAGTTGCCACACTGCTGCTGAGGTCACAAAGCTGCTTCCCTGTGGGCCTGTCTGACTGTAGAGAGGAATCACAGTCATTTCTCAGCTGCATCTGGAGATACCTGATCTTGGATGAAATGCACTGGTGAACTTTTGATAAACACTTGGCTGAGGTGAAGTCTGAAGACTTGCCCTCAGGTGTGGCAAGAAGATACTTCTGCAGATGTCTCACAGAAATACAGGTGCTGCTACTTTAGGTGACATTAAACTAGAGCTGCATTTCACCAGCTTCATTGTCAGTCCAGAGGAAAAGTAAAAGATTGACTATCCTGAATTCAGGGGGACAGCACTAGCAAATTCCCCTTTACCCTGCTTTTCTGATGGAACTCTGCTCTGAGGGTGGAAGGCAGATGGGTTTCTACAGTCAGTGTGCTGCAACTGCTAGTAAGGGAGGGCAATAATTCCTCCATGAAAGATAGCTAAGGTGGAGCTCATCTGCTTCTAAATGATCTTATATTAACTTACAACAAGCTACAGTCACTGCTTCTGGTCCCAGGCATCATCCTGAAATGGTGCCACATAAAATAGGAAGACCAGAATCTTATATACAACCAGCCATAAAGTGTCTACCATCAGAGCTTTACCTCCTGCGAGCCAGCAGGAGCCATCACCGTGCACTTCTGGCCTGCCTGGTTTGCATCCCATCTTAACAGTAGGACTGTGAGCAAATAGCATTAAGTGTTATCAGATGTGCACAGCCTAGTGGGCAGCCACTCTGCTTTGCTCTGTTCAGCTCTCCAGGTTTGGAGAGGATGGATGTGAAAAGAAGTGGAATAGTAAGAAAATACAACATACTAACAGCAACAGAACTAACAGAAATTGTGGTAGCAAATGACTGCTTCTTGGAGTTGCACCTAGCTCAGACATCTTCTCTGATCAACAATTCAATAAATCACAATCTGTGGGTTGGAAGAGAAGTGTTTAACTAACTAAACCTCTGAGCCTTATCTGTTAGCAGATAAGTGGGAACCACATTAAGGAGATCACTACTTTAAAGACAGGCGGCATGGGTACGAGGAGCAAAAATACAAGGCAGGTTTTATTTCACTCCGGGTTAACACAAGGCTATAGAAAAACCAACCCCGAGACAAACATTTTACTAAAAGAGAAAGATACTCACAGTCAAATGCCCTATTCCTTACTTTTTAACTAACACCTTCCCAGACCTCATTTGCTCCAGTTGTGTACCAAAACAAACAAAGAAAATAATTACATAAGAGGCTACAGCTGGTGCAATACACAGCAGGTCAGAAAAAGTACATTACACAACTTTCTGTGTTTTGTATTGAAGTTAACATTTAAATATTTTTCACAGTACAGAAAGGAATCTCTCTTTACTTAAGAGCAATCTCTTTTTTTTTTTTTTTCCCCCTCACTCTATTCAGAGTAAGATCTGAGTAAGCATTATTTCTGTCCTCTGGAACAAAACAGAGATCACTTTTCATGAAAGTATATTCTGCGAAGGATCAATGGTCTGGGCAAAGATATATATGTTTCTACAACATCAGTGGAAACAAAACAAGGCTGTGACTATTCTGTATTACAACTGTTGATGCATTAAAAAAAAAAAAAAAAGTGTTTGGAGCTGGGAGAATACTTGTCAGCCTCTATTTTAATAGAAAGTTTTGTGAGAACTTGAAATGCATTTAGCTGTGCTGCAGAATGAGTAATTTAAACAACATTTACTCTGAAATGCAGGTAATAATTCCTGCTTCTCCCACACACCGCCCATGCACAGAAGAAAACATTTTGAGAAAATTACTTTCATCTTGATGCTTTTCTTGTGACAGAGTCCTTGGTTACTCAGGCAAGACTCGGAGCACAGTAGCACATTACTGGGGCTGGAAGGTGAAGGCAGATTGATGTTTAACTCTGTGGTATGCTTTGTAAACTGAGAGAATGGAAATGTGAACCAAAATCAGGAAATGCTACTACTGGTCCTAGAGAAAGGTGCTGGTGTGGTGAGTCTCTTGTGTGGGAACAGCTGTGAGCCAGTGATGCTGCAAGAGCTTAGCAGCCCAGGGTTAGCCCTAGGGGGAGAGTGAGGTATGCAGCTCTCTGACCTGCTTCTCACTTCCATTGAGTAGAAGGGAAAGGAGACGGCTGATATTTTTCTGTGGCATCAGTGAAGCAGGATGCCCCAAAGAGGAGTTTTTTTGCACTGGTCAGTGAGGTAAGGGCAGAAGAGCAGCAAAGCACTCATCCAGCTAGGAGAAAGGTGGGGTGGCAGCTATGAGTCATTCTGCAATTATTATTTGAGAGTGTTTTAATTAATTTCCATTGTTTTTTTCCTAGCTATGGCTGGGAGAGCATTAATTCAAAGATTGTTTCATTTGGCAGATAGATGAGACAGTGGTGAAAAGTTGGCCATGACTTGCTCAGGCCAAGTGAGCCTGTAGAGCAGTCCTTCCCTGCCAGAGCATTCAACAGGCTCTGCTCATAGTGCATGTAAAAAATACTGAGTAATAGTTTCATGTTCCTGGGAAAGCAACCTCCTTCACATTCCTCTCACCCACTGCACACCTTCTGCATTCAGGCACCAGTCCTGCTTATCAGCTCCTGCTCACTGTGATTTCAGTAGAATTTTGCAGAGGTAAAGAGAAACAAGATTTTAATGATCAGAGCTCTGAATCCCGGTGCTGGCCTTCTGTTGTCCTAAAATGCCTTTAGTGCACTTGAAGGTGTCAAGAAATGAGTTTCCCCTGGAAGAGGTGAATCATCAGAGATGAACACCAGAGAGGAAGTTCCACAGCTCAGCAAATCTTATATTAGTGTATTTGACAATCTCTCATCACAACCCACAGTTCCTGGACTAATTAGGGAACACTAATGACTGTCTCTCAGTGTAAAAAGTGCTCAAGAAACGAGCAGCACAATCCTGTGTTTTTCAGTTTTTCATCTCAATGATATACTCCCACAGAATTATGCAAAACGAGCATCATATTCAGGGAATTGGTTTCAACTATGGCCTGCAGTGGTCCCTGCTTCTGTCTTGTGTGCTCTGTGGGATGTTCAATATATACACTGAAGTCTTTATTTCTGGAAACCATTAATACATACTTCTAGATCTTACTGTTCTGTGATAGGCCATATGAGAGAGGTAGAAGCCAATCTGACAAGTACAGAGTTGCCTAAAAGTTCACAGTAGCAATTATGAAAGAAAAACTTAGAGACAAAAATCAATTTATATGAAATTCAATGAATGTTGGATTTCCATAATCCTGTCTTTATAGAATTAGGCTTACAACCGACTCCTGTTGTCTTTGTGTCTGGAAAGGTTTTGAGATGACTGCTTGATGACATTTGTCTTCTAAAGCAGTGTTTTGATGTCTGCTGCTGAGGGCTATGTTTATCCCCGTGGCCTTGTAAATACACACACATGGAACATCTGAAATATCTGATCTTCAGAAATATTTGTGTTTCAAAAGATTGCATTTACATGATCCACCACCCTATCCAGAAATCACTTCCTTGCAATCACCACTTTCTTTGTCACATGTTTATTGATTCCAGTATTTTCTATACATAGGAACAATCTTGTCTCCATTGCAAGGCACAAATATCCTCTAACTATTGATACCAGGCTTCCTGGATATTCCTGTTTGTCAGGGCTTTAACAGCATGGTCGTTCAAAGACAGCCCAGTAATTCATACTTATTGTTCAGTTACATAGGCTTACGTCTCTTTTTGCATCTATAGACAGAGCATCCTTGCCTATATTTGGATGTATTCCCTCTTCATAGTGTCTTCTGTGGTAGTGGTTGCTTCGAGTTTAAGGGGAGGGAGAAACATATAACCTGGGACATGTTGCTTAGAGGATTATCTAATTGACAAGTGGCATGATAGTTTATGCCTCAAGAATGAACACTGAGTAGAGCTGACAGCCATATCATTCTATAGGTCATGAATTTTAATGAGTCTAGAGTTTGTGGCCAGTCTTAAAAGTGTTCAGTACAGCTACACCAACACTTCCTCTGTTTATAAACTCTTGGCATTTATTTCACCAGGGAAAGAAGATACCTATAAAATATCATTTTTGGTCAAGGCTCCACCTCATTCCTTTAGTACTTGCTGCCTGTTCAATTAATTCAACTAAATATTTCAGGAATAATTTAATGTGTAGCTGTGAGAAGTAACAAATACCCTTTTTGGCTTTCATTACATAAAGAGGAACCTTCCTGAATCATCCCATGCAAAACTCCTACTGAAATCACAGGGAAAGGAATGCAAGATTGGGAACTCTGAGCTTTTTGTTGTTCAAAAAAAGAAAGATTTCTGAAGCAAATAGAATGTGAAGTTCCAGTAAGTGAACAATTTCCTTTTTGTCTGATGTCATTCAGTTTTTTTCTTCTTGTTGATTAGTCAAGATCCTCTCACCATAGATTTTAAGTGTCTCACCTAAAATTTTCACGGATGTGGTTACTCATAAGGACACTATTCATAATGACCAATTTAAACCAGAGTCCAGAGGTGTCAGCAAATCACACCAGACACTTGCTGTGTTTTGTGAAGCCTCTGATTCTCTGTGGGAAACCTGCAGACTCCTAAGTGAGTGCTTATTTGGTGAGGTTCACTTTTAAAACATTTTGAGAACAAACATCTGCCTTGGGTCATTAGTCTGAAATATTTAAGACAAGAGTTGTCTATATATGGAAAAATATAGTACAAATATGAATCAATCAAGCAACTTTTTTTTTTTTTAATTACTGAATTATCATTACAATTGACAGGAGAATTATGGCTGCTTTGAACACTAAAAGTCCTAAGCATTTGTTCAGTTTCTTAGATGCAGACTTAGTAACCTGATTTTAAGTGGTTATATTTTGTAATACCTTGTTATACAGCTCACTGATTTAGGAATCAAACTACGGTTAAGTTGCTATACCTTCCTGACTTTAAAAAGATGTGGAAAAACCTTTTTTTATTCTGTTCTAGTTCTATTGCTCTCATCACAATATCAGACTGGAAGGCAAGGAGGAGCCTAATTTCTTGCATCTTTCCAGATGGAAAACACTGTAACAGTCTGAAAATACCCTGGGGCAAATAAATGGCTTCATTTTGTCCAGGTCTTAAAGAAGATTTTGACTGCAGTTGATTATGTTCAGCGTCAAACTATAAAGCTGTTTATTTTAAAGTGTAGTGCTTCCAATGCCTACAGTGCTGTGTGCTAAGGTGCAATGATTACACCTGCTAGTAAGTGCTGAAGCATGTGAGGTTTGACAGACAGGATCAAGAAAGCAGCTCATGAAGCCAAATGTCTTCATGTTGTTAATTGTCATCAAGCTGCTTTGATAAGGACCCCAAACCAATCTGCTACACTTACTTACACTTAATCAGGAGCTGCAATTAGACCTACAAAAGTGTTTCCGATCTGCCAGTGCATGTTATTCCAGTTGGAACTTCTCAACATGTGATTCACATGATGAACCTGGTCTTGTATAGATCCAGTAGAGAAGATTCTGAGTTGTGAATAAGATTTGAGGGCTAAAATAAAAGTCATAAATTCTGATCACAGAAGCCATAACAGCACCCTAATTACCTGGCCTAGAACAAGACATCAGCATCTCACTGCAACAGTAATTATTACATCTGGAAATGTGTGCTAACCTTTGCTTGAAATCTTTGATAATTTAAAATAATTAAGCATCTCACTTTATTCATGTCAGGTATTGCTCCACTTCCTTATTTTATCAATTCTGAAAGTTATGAAGATAACCTCCTGCCTGAGGATGTTAAATAAACCACAACTGGCACTCACAAGTGAATTGCTTCACTTCCTTATTTTATCAGTTCTGAAAGTTAGGAGTTATGAACCTCCTCCTGCCTGGAGAGGTTAAATAAACCATAACTGGCACTCACAAGTGAATTCTACTCCCTTTAGAAAGGGCAGAGCCTGTGATATCACACAAGTGTATCTTCAAGATCAATTTAACCCACAGAAAGGGAATATATAACTTAAAAAATCTTTTTACCTTAAAAAAAAAATCTGCTAATCTAGGAAAAATAATTTTGTTAATGTTTACAAAGCCAGCTTGCTTGAATTTACATTTTATTTGCAATGAATCACTAAAAGGATTAGGGAGGCAGTCAATCAACTAAGACGAAAAGCAAAGTTTATGCAGCTTATTTTTAGGTTTTCAAGCCCCAGCACGAGGAGGCTCCTGGAACAGGCAGAAAGCACCGTGGCTTTGCAAATAACTCATGATCCAGCTATATTTTCAGGATGACTATTTCTCCCTAGCTTTGTAGGGAAAATCAATATCTTGTTTTCAGATGTGTAAATGTAGTCGTCTCTCTAAAGTGCCCTGGTCAGTTTACCACACGTTCAGCAGCTGCTTCTTTCCAGGCTATCCCACGATTCCCAGCCTATGAGGATTGACAAGGCAATGATAAACTAATGTGCCCCCTCAGTTCTGTGCACAGCCCATTGTTCCGGCAGCTGAGACCCTCTGCTTCTATTTGCTTTCTCCCACATACATTATTCAACAGCCCAGGAAAAGGCCAAGAACCTCTTTCATTCAGGAATTCTGTATTAAAATAATCAATTTCAAACTGAAGCGGGGAAAGGAGGCTTGCTACAGGCAAGGCCTATTAATAAGCCACCAGTCTCTGCCATTTGCATTGGAATCATGCTATCACGAGGTAATATATTATTATATTTCTTACTCATAAAGGGGAGGGGGGGATTAGACTATTTGCACCTCTTTCTCATCAAAAAAATTAATTACAGCAACACCATCCTGATGTCATATTTTGGCACTATTTCCAACTCAAGCACCTCATTTATGAGAGTCTGTATAATAGGCTACAAAGGCTCCAACCTGATTCAGAAAGTCTTAGGGAGGGAAGGAGATCTGTAGTTCCACAATCGGCAAACAATAATAATAATAATTTAAACCACTCTTTTTTTTTTCACCTGAATGTTCCAACAGAGGACCCAAAGTCCATTATTCCAAGCAAATGTTTTCCTGGCATTGCAACATATTTGGTCATGCCAAAAATATGCCCAACACTGTTAAGTCGTAAACCGCATGACATACAAACGCAGTACCTCTCCTTTACAGCACTACCAAAAAGGAAGTGCAGGAATAAAGGCAGGAGAAGTCATTACTGTTGCACATCATGATTTTTTCCCAAGATAATCACCTTCAGAAAAAGTGCAAAAAGTTTTACTACTTCAGCCAAAGAGCAGCAACCTCTTGAAAAACCCTGCAGAGGTGTTGCTTTATGGTATTAGTTTGACCTGTTTCTCAGGGCCAGTTATGCGATCCTACTGCACCGGTAAGTTTTCAGCCTGAATTTCCTTCTCTTGTTTCTGCAGTTAAACACATTTATGACAGAAGCATTTTTAATTTGCCTAATCTTGGCATCTTGCAGGTCAAAAAACACTGATGCCAAGACCAACAAAGGAAGAAACCCAGGCCTATGACCATGGGAGTTAATGGGAAGCATCTTACTGCCTTCAAATGGTACTGACTATTGTCCCCTTTTGTATTCATATTTTCATAGAATCGCAGAATGGCAGGGGCTGGAAGGGACCTTGAAAGATCATCTAGTCCAGCCCCCCAGCCAGAGTAGGATGACCTAGAGCAGATCACACTGGAATACACCCAGATCGTTCTTGAGTATTTCCAGAGAGGGAGACTCCACAACCTCCTTGGGCAGTCTGTTCCAGTGCTCTGCCACCCTCACAGTGAAAAATTCTTCCTCAGATTCATGTGGAATGTCCTGTGCCTCCCTTCTTTTCTACTTGAGATACTGTGACAGCTCCTCATTATGAGTGTTCCACGCATTACTGGACATTTCTGCTAACCAGTTATTGTTACTATTGTTATTAAAACCTGTTAAGACTTCAGTGAGATAAACATTACAACTATTTCAGCAGCAGCAGCCTAGTAGGCACAGAGGTAGTGAGTAACTAACTAATGGTAGCTGTGGACAAGCTTTGCTCAGCTTCATTAAAGGCTGCACTAACAGCCCCACAGTTCCTGCCAAGTATCTTGCCTAGGAAGTCAAAGAAAGCGTAAAACTTCAGAGACTGCTTTCAAAACTCTGAACTTGCATCTCAGTGGGGAATAGTGAAAAAAAAAAAAAATGAAATGTGCCACATTCTGATAGTGACAGGGGATTTTTTTACCAGTCTGTTCTAATGCTGGCACATTGGGAGATTGCCACTCTGACAGGAAAATCTAACAAGTGTTTGATGTCGGAAATACACAAACTAAAGTGAAAAAGGCTAAACGTACTGGGATTTGTGCTCATGAGTCACTCTCAGAGCTCAAAATGCTCAGTGAGTGACTAAAACATTCCAGAAAGCACCGTGTACAGCATGAAGCATCCAACCTCAATAAGCAGATGACTTTTTGCCAGCCGATGAGCAGTGCCCCATAACTATTCAAACTTCTGTTCTGCCCTCTGGAGAGTTTCAATTCATAACTCTGCAAGAGATGTGCATGAGACTCACCTAGAGATGAGCCAGTAAAGCACTTCATTGTGTCCAGATTTTCCATGGTCTGAACATACCAATCCCTCATATTTTTGCTGTGCAAAATAAAGCAATCCCTCCTGCTTAGCATTTGTAGTTTGAGGATAGGAAATAATTAATTTGACAGCAGTCAGCTGCTACCTGCTTGGTGGGAAACAAGGCTGCAGAACTTTCAATCTTACACCCTTGTATAAACTATTCACTTAGCAAAGCTGAGAGCAATGGGTGACGAGGGAGAAGAAGCAAGACAGAGCAGGATAAAGGACATTCCAAACACTTCCCCTACTGAGCTGTGCTTTCAACAGGAGGGAAACTTGGGAGCACAAGTAGGAAGACTTATGGCAGACTGACAAAGTTTGTGCAGCTGAAGCCTGCACCTGCTCCAGGGAGACTGCTGTGCTGCCAGGTCTAGTAATGCAGATATGGTCTAGAACACTTGCACAGGCTGTGCTTACCTCTCAAAGAATACTCCTTTTCTCAAAGCCTGCCTTTAATAGAAGGTTAATACTAAATTTTACCAACATTTTTTTCCCTGTCAAGGGAAAAAAGTATCACATTTTTACTCTAAAAGAGCCTCAGATCCTGGCAATGTCACAGTTTTACACAAACCTCTACTTCTGAACCTGGTTTCCTATCACTATTACATCTCTAAAATTAATGCAGATTGCCTAAAACACAGAAGTAACCCCAAAACATTAATAACATAAAGTACTTTCATTTCCACAGCAAAGTTGGTCCACAGACCTGTGTGCAGTTTCTAACAATAGCTAGTACACGATTCTTCCACACAAACTGCACTCTTGAAAGGCTCCAAATTCTACCAACCAGGGTAATATTATAACTGAGTATAGGAAATGGGACTGCCTTCCTTGCACAACTAATTCTGAGTTTAGAATAGTGAGATATCTCATAACATGCCAAAATCTTGTGGCCCATGTAAAACAAACTACTTTTCTAATGGGGTGATTCAAAATGCGTATGGATACAAAAAAAAAACAATAGAGTTCAAGAGTCCATGCAGGAAAACTGTGCAGCTTTTTTTCTTAGATATGTTTACCTTTCAAGTGTGTCACTAAGTAAAATGCTTTAGTAACTGCAGGCATCTTCAGTTACTCATTATTAGAGCTTTTATGTTATTTTCCAGTATTCAACATGTGAGTTTGTTCTGTAGTTTACACTCAGTGCTTGCAGTAACCTGAGAGGTATACAGACAAAATGCCATCAGCATTTAACTGCTGCTTTACACATGCCTGGAGCAGAGCAAAGGGAAGTTGTGAGCATTTATATTCCTGAACAAAAAGCAAGCTACTTTCACTTGACACAGTCCAGGATAAAAGATGGAGTAGCAGAGAAGAAAAAGTAAACAGGAATTGAAAGAGGAAAGGATACGAATAGAAGAAAGAAAGAAAAAATAATAAAATAAAGGGGAAAAAAATACTGAGTGAAACAAACTTAGAAATAATTCAAAATAAGGATAAAATATAATGCATGGTCAAAGAGAGAAAGAAAAAAAGCTCAGACCTGTAACATACTGAGTTCCCCCAGGAACAAGCAGGGCTTCCCACCACTATTTCTTCAGAGATCAGCAGTACAAGAAAGCAGATCTAACCTCTGTCAACCTGGGAGCTGAAATCACCACCAGTAACAGCATGGAAAGAGAGTACAACACAAAGTCTAAAGTGAGTCTCAACTCTGTTCTGAACATAGAAGCAGGGAGTAAGAAAAGAATTACTATCTGCCGAATGGGCATGCACAAACTTACACAGAGAAAGAAATTTGATTCTCAGACCTCTGAAATTTGCACACAAAATGTCCAGGTACCTCTGCTGTATAATAAAAATAATTCCAGTACAGCTAGGAGGGAGAACATCACAGTGTGAGTAATTCAGAGAATAAGTTATATGGGTCCTGTGTAACTATGGCTGATTCAAAGCACATTTCTTCCTTGGGAACTGATACAGCTATAGTAAAAATCCCAATGGGGAGGTGCAGATTCCTTTTGCTGAAAAACTGTTGCAACCTTATTTCTATAAGGTGAAGGCAAATGTACTTTTAGAAAATCTCACCAATTCTAAAGTTTTAACTTTTTGTTATATATACGTGGTAACAAAAGGGTTTGGACTCTCAGAATTTTCCCACCAGCAGAAATTCTATTTTTATTCCTATTTTACTTCCTCTTCCCTTCCTTAACAGATTTTTAAGAAAGGAAGAAAGAAAGATACAAATCCTATGCATCGTGCTTGCAGATGAGTTGAATTGCTAATTATGTTTTCCAGACCAATCCCACAAGGTGCCAAATCCTGCTAAAATCATCCAGCAGCAGTAGGACTAGGCAGTGCCCAGCATTTTGTTAGGAAGATCCTTGCCAGTATTGAAATGAGCTGCATTGTACTATCACACACTTGCTGCTAGAACTGATCCAGAGAAGGGCTAAGTGTCCTCAGCTCTGATTACCTCTCATTTGGAATTGAGAGCACTTGGCAAGATCCAGCCTTAAAGCTGTCTGGCCCATTATTCTGTTTCGCAGAGTGATTTATTTTAAATGAAAGCATATGGATAGCAAGTGTCAATAGTGCAACAGTGCTAATGTTAGGTGATGCACCCATCGTACATGAGAAGAAACAGAGTCTCTCCAAGCAGAAGGTAGCAATGCATATGCCTCTGTCAATAAGATCCTACACACATTCCCAGCGAGCACATTTTGAGCTCCTATTATCATTAGCGGGAGGGGGGAGGGGGAGGGATGGGGGACATCCATGTCCCTACGTGTTTTCTGTGCTAATCTGAGAGCTGGACCAAATCCCAGTACTTGGGTCACTTGTACACAGAGTTCTCATTGTGAATCGGGGGTAAAATGGCAGCCTCTCAGTTGTGCTTTCAAACTATGCATTTTTTAAAACTTGTGTATGCATAAGCCTCTTATTTAATGAATGACTCCCTTTGTATTTACATGTTCCACCATCCACAGAACAAATAGGGTTTAGTTGTTTGAGAATCAAAACTTCTAGTCCTCAAGGGAGAAAAGGGAAAGGGAAAAAATAGTTGCAGCTATTTTATGGAAGTGGTTAAAAAAAAAAAAAAAAAATCAGTTGGCCTGTTAATTTTAGATCTTAGCTGATCTTCGAGGCATTCTTTGGACAGAAAAACTACATATCCCACAGCTTGAATTATAAAAAAAAAAATCTGATATAAGTGTAACCAAAACCTACTGATTTCAGTGTAGCCAAATTCCGATCAAAATTGGCCAGCAAAGTTATTTTAGGCTGATTTGGATCATTATCCTAAATTAGAAAGGTCTTACCAAACCTCAAGACTTCTTAATCTTATGCCTTTTTCATGCCTTCCTTTAAATTCAGCTGATAAATAAAATATGTGAAATAAGAAATAAATTTTTAAATATATGGCAGAAATTATTTCAGAGGATTTAGCAGCCAAGGTAGGAATGTATTGAAAGCAGCATTTTAAGTTGTCTCGATTTCCAAAAAGGAAATAGTTATAAATTAGTTCTAGGGCACTCTGACTCATTTATAAGAGTGGTTGAAGAAACTCTTCAATATTAATTAGTAGCCTGTGAATTCAGTCTATGCAATTATGATGAGACAGTTCTTTGGGTATGAAAGAGCTAACTTATCATATTTTTTAATTCACCATCTATAAGCTTGAATATTTTTGTACTTCCATATTTCTCAAGTAGCACTTAATTTAATCTTCTCCCCATTTCTTTCAATAAACCATTGTTGCATCTCTTAAGGAGCACAGCTTCCTCCTCTAACTCATCTCCCCGTGAAATTGGTTTAATGAAGCAGAAAGGTATGAAGCATTAACAACACTGGAATTCATGTGGTAGCACTTCATTTTTCAGAGGCACTCACATTTCCTACCTAATTTATAAAATCAGCACACAAATGATTTTTATCACAGCCATTACATCAGTATAAATTACTGCCTTTTCTATAACACAGCAGTTAGTCAAACTGTTGAAATTATATCTATTAGTCATAGAGAGGAGGAGGGAGAAAGAGAAACCCGCAGGAAAGATTTAGTGCAAAATCAGGGCTGATAGCAGCTTATTGAAAGGTTAATATTGATTTACCAAATGAGCCCAAAAAGTCTGGATATTTTGCAAAGGAAAATTAAAAACACACCAAGTAAAGCAAATGGGTCAATTTGTAAGGAGCCAAAAAGGAAACTCAGCAAACAAACTGTGTCGTACCAGAGGCAGTCAGAAATGCAATTAGGAAGAACTTTCTCACATTCAAGCAGCCAAGATATGCCTTACTTTCAGTCACACCCCCAAATTCCTCCAAAGCTTTCCTATTTTCCTCATTGCTCTAGTGCTGGTGTTCTGCTTTTGTGCATGGTATCTCCTCCTTATTATACTAACTTCTTCCATGCATCTTGTTGCCTGCTTGCATCCCAGGTGTCCCTTCTCAGGCCAGCAGAAATCAGCCTCTACCACCCGTGTTGCCACACAGCAAAAATGTGATGATGCTTACTGGGAAAAACCTTTTAGTGTCTTCTGTTTTCCCAGTGAGCATAAACTGGCTTTCCAGGACCTACATCCTGATTTGCAAAGGTTAACCTGTAAGGAAATAACTGCTTGCTCTGCAGATTCATCACATACTGGAAAATACTTCAGTCTTGTACTGCTCTGCAAACAACACCTGTCTCCACTACATCTGCTGCTGGTCTTACACATGTCTCCTGGGCCTCCTGTCCTGTTTTCAGTCCTTCAAGCATAACTCCTTCCAGGATTGTTCTGTAAATTCCCTGCTACCTGCTTTGTTGGATCTCTCCTCCAGATTTGCCTACATGAAACAGCCACGCGATAAGGGGCGGACAAAAGGTCAGTGGGAAATATTCTGTCAGAACCACAAAGACGCTCCAGAAAATCTGCTCTTCCTGTAAGTTTTATTCTCCATTTCATTTTTCAAATTATTTCCTCTTGTACTTCCTTCAGATCAGACAGGAAACCCTTAGAGGCAGGGACCACACCTTCCGATTTGTCCTCTCACAGCAGCACAGGGGGCAGGGCACAAAGCTACGAGGGTACTGCTTGATGTCACGTCCTGAGGAGCACTGGATATTAACATCAGTTTAAAACCAGCATAAAAATCCAAGGCGAGTAGGTTGTCAGTGCAACAGCATAAAACCTTCCAGGTGCACACAGTTCCAGCTGCCTTTCCTTGGTGTGTTTTGCTTTATATTTTAATCTCCTCTTACCTACAGCTGTTATTAATTAGTCTTTCCCTCTGCATAGCATCAGGGACCTGCACGCTGGCTTTCTCTGGTCCCAGTGAATGCAATACTGATGTAGAAGTGTCCACTGATGGCACCTTGTGGCTAAACCAGAGAAATGCTTGGGAGCCGGAACAGGCATGAAATAGAGCAGGAAATTGCCGAGGAAAAGCGATCAATATGAGAAGTGTGGCCTGCCTCCCACGGGCACTGCTGCAGGAGGTGGCACAACACTTTGCAGACACCTCCTCGGCATGGCACTGAGCAAACCCTGCCTGCCGGGGAAACCCAGAGCTGCTCCCCCCGCATCTCCCTGTCCCTCCCAGAGTCCAGAAGTGCAGGCAGGGGACTTGGCCTAAAACCTTAGCCCAGCAGGACGCAGGAGAAGGGGGAAGGGGCCTGAGGCTTGCAGTAGGCGAACTGAACCGGCAAATTCGGCTAATCCAGTGTGTGTGAGAGAGGAAGGACCCAGGCTTTATCTGCTGCTCAGAGCCCCCGAGGCTGACGTCAGCTTGGTTGGGTTCACTTGGACTCTGCAGATGAGAAAGTCAGGCTGAATCCAGGCATCAGTTCTGGTCTGCACCAGTCAGCAAAAGTGCTGAGCTCCACGGCAGCCCTTTCTGCATCCCTTTTTAGGGGACACTGCAGTACCTGCTGCTATGGGCTGAGATGTAACTGCTCTGAAAAGCTGATGGTATTGGAAAGATCCCCAGCACCTGCTGGTCACTGGTTCTGAAGGCACAAGTGAGGCATTTGGCCTCTGTCTCTCTAGATGCTGATTTAAAAGCTTGAGTTTGGGTGGTAGGTCCTAAATGGCCTGAAACCTGCAAGACAGCTGCTAGCTTGCAGTCACGGCCAGGACTCAGCATGGTGTGACCACAACCAGCAAGGCTGCTGGGTCCTCATTGAGTAGTTCAGTCACAAGCCCTGAGCAGAACAGCACAACAAAAGCTGAGCATATACCAGCACTGGCTCTGCTGGTATCAATGCAATCATGTTCCCACACACAGAAGCAGCTGACAGGATTCCCAAATTGTGATGAGCAGCAGTGGTGGGATTAAGAGGCAACAAAGGCATGGATATGCCCTGCAGATAAAGGATATTTGGTGTTAAGTAGAAGCCTGTAATATATGTCTGAGGGAGAGAGCAACAAACCAGGAGAGTATCTTAAGGTACACATAGATGTGATACCAAAGCCAGACAAAGGTCTCCTGAGAAATGCAGTGCCCACATGATGAAAGCAAACCCAACAAATCAGATCTGCTGCGTTCCAGAGATGAGAATGTGATCTAAATACAAGACCTCACTCCAGAGGACAGACTCTGCAACTCTATGACAGAAAACCAGCAAGGATCATTTGAGTGTGAAGGCCTGGAAAAAGATGGTGCTACAACTGCCTATAGGAAATCATAGAATGGGTTAGGTTGGAAGGGACCTCAAAGCTTAGCCAGTTCCAACCTCCCTGTACCATAGACAGGGACACCTCCCACTAGAACAGGTCACTCAAGGCCTCATCCAACCTGGCCTTGAACACCTCCAGGGAGGGAGCAGCCACAACCTCCCTGGGCAACCTGTGGCAGTGTCTCACCACCCTCACTGCAAAGAACTTCCTCCTAACATCCAATTTAAATCTCCTCTCTGCCAATATAAACCCATTACTTCTTGTTCTGTCATTACAAGACCTTGTAAATAATCCCTCCCCAGCCCTCCTGTAGGCCCCCTTCAGATACTGGAAGGCTAGTACAAGACGTCCTCAAAGCCTTCTCTTCTCCAAGCTGCACAGCCCCAACTCTCTCAGCCTGTCCTCATAGCAGAGCTGCTGCAGCCTTCTCAGCTCTTGGTGGCCTCCTCTGGACTGGCTCCAACACTTCCATGTCCTTCTTGTGTTGGGGGCTCCAGAACTGCACACAGTACTCCAGGTGGGGTGTGAGGAGAGCAGAGCAAAGGGGCAGAATCCCCTCCCTTGCCCTGCTGCCCACAGCTGCTCTTGCTGCAGCCCAGCACACAGTTGCTGTCTGGGCTGCACTCACACTGCAGCCTCATGTTGAACTTTTCATCAACCAAATCTCAAAAGAGTAACGAAAAAAGACAAATTTGTCTCTGCCGGTAGACTTAGAGATTCTCAGCAGACTGAGGTCTTCAGACCTGATCAAGCAAAATGCCAAAACAGTTCTACAGGCCTTATATAAGCACCCAAAGCAGAAGTCACTGTCCATCCAGAGGTTAGTGCATCTCCATTACAAAGCAAATGAGACTCTCAGCAACTAGCAGAGCTTATAAGCAGGAACACAAAATAAGAAAAATTAAATTTTATGCCAGACCTAACCTGCAGCTATGTCAAGACATTGTATTAGTCACAGCCTACTGTGATACTATACACAGTAATACTCAGCAGCTTTAATACACAGATTTGGATACAATAACACAAATGTTCTGTCAGGTAATTTTGGGCTTCCTAATCCAGCAGAGGCAGAAGAATTAATTTTCACTGATTAAAGAAAAAAAAAATAATGAAGAAAAAAAAACCTTGGGTAATGGAAATCTAAGACTAAGAGAGGAGATTCCTCAGTAGCTGGCATAATTTATTGGGTTGGTTTGTTTGTTTAGAAAAGCTTTTTTTTTCTCTTTCCTATACAGCTGCTTTCTACCATATAATTACTCCTGCAAGTTTTGTACTTCTTTTTGTCCTACCTCTGCTTAAAAGGAAATTAACACCCACAGATAAAGAATAAAAAAGGAGAACTTTTACCTGTAAAAGAAAGAAGAGTGAGAGATTCAGTAAAGACCACAAAAGATTTCACTGTTCCTTATTACCTGGAAGATACTCAGATACCACTGTGATAAGCAGCCTTACAGAAACTTGGGAAAGGCTGATGGCTGAAATTGGATATTTTTTTCCCCAAAAGTAGATGTTTTACTGCTTTTTTGAGATAGTAAAGCTAAAGGCTCATCTTTACCTTTTTGTGTAAATAACTTCCTTTGCCTGGGGTGTTCATCATCGGTTTGACCTTAAAATGCATGGCAGAGTTCTTAGCAATATTCAATCAATGGTAGGATTAAAGGTGAAATCAGTTACACAGAGGAAGCCTACTGCTGTTTCACCAGTGTGGTGGCTCTAATCTCCCTCCAAGAGACTAAAGATCATAACTGATTTACTTCTCTTCCCTGGGGAACAATTTTCTGTAGCCTGAAGCAATCAGGAAACAGACTGAATTGGCTTTAATACCCATCTGCCCTAGGGGGGGAGAGACTGTGAAAAGCTACTAGGTTGTTTCTTCTTCATACTTGTAATTAAATAAACTATGACAAATTTGACAGGCAGAATTTCTAGCAGTAGCAGTTGTCTTTAAAACTTCCTACTCAGTGTGTAATTGATATATAGCAGTCATTCTCAAGTAGTACTAGAGAATATTTAAACATTAAAATCTGTGATCTCCACTCCAGGGCTGGAGGCAACCTATTGGCAACATAACTCTAATTTTCACACCTACCAAGAGACAAAAATAACTTTTTTTCAAGACTGTGAGACATGCTTAAGCACAAGTAAATGGGGCTTACTTTGATTTTAGCTGTCTTTTTTTTTCCCCTTGACATGGGTTCTTTCTACTACTTCAACAACTCTAGGCATGTAAAGGAGATAGTACTGATATAATGGAAAGCAAATCTTAGAAGTGGTACCTGAAAAGCTTTCATATCAGGAAAGGAAAACCTGGGATCATAAAAGGATTTTCATATAGATGAATATCAAAATACATATTACTAAAAGCTGGATCAATAAGTTTTTTATACTTCTACTTAGCTAAACTTTGATGGAGACAAAGAAGATGACAAGTTTCTCTCTGACAAACTTTCGGCAGTGCAACATATTTCTCTAAGCTATCCTAACACAAAAACCAATGACACTTTCTCAACATAGCCAAGGTTTGTATTTGATAATGTATAGAAAGCATAGGAGAGATAACAGGGTTGTCGTGGGCACAGTCATTTCAAATATGCTGCTGTCTACCTTTCTTATCTATATGCTCCAGAATGAGACATTTTTAAGTACTCCATGGGGAAGCCAACTCAGGCTCATGATTTTTCCATTTGCTGTGTTAGAACCAGAGACATCTTTTTTCACGTGAGCTTAGCTGAGACAGTTTACAGTCAAGGACAATTCTGATTTCTTCATAATTATTTCACTAATTTTTGTCTTATTCATACATTACTGGGGGAAAGCAATTTAAGAAATGCTTTGGTTTATATCTGCCCAGCCTGTTGCTGAATGATTCTGAGGCTTGACACCCTGGCGTTCAGAGGTGAAAGAATTGCCACTACACCTGCTGAGTGTTTTCAAAGCACAGTACAAACCCTCCAGCGGTACAGAGGATGCTGTTTCTTACCGCTGTCTCACAGATGAAAACATAGGCATGGAAATACTTCAGAGGCTTTGCCAAAAGCATACACTGATATTTCTTCCCAGCTTGAGGTAACTCAGTCATAATCTCCCAGTAAGTGTCTACGATTCTGCTTGTGACACCTTTGAAAAACAACTCGCATCAACTGAGCCACACTTCCAAAAATCAGCATTACTGAAAAGTTCGCACATGAAAACATTTTAATCCTTTGCAAGGCCAATGATGAGAAGCTGAAGTGTGTTTATCAGTGCAAAAGGACAACACAGCAGAATGGTCACTAACTCTTTGGTCTACACTGCCTGCTGCATCCAGTTACGAAGGAAATATAGAGCAGATGGCCTTATTTAAAGCAGATATACATGCTTTTATTCTCACGCAGTAACTTGCTACAACAAAACTGTCCAAGTCAAATCAAAACTTTGAAGTTAGAACTGCTCTCCCTAGAGACCTGTGGGCTGCTACTCCTGAATGCATTTTCCAAAAGATACCAGTCCATCTGCCATCACAGACTACTAAACCAGCTCACACACCTATCTGAAAAACAGAAATTCCCTGTTGCAGCATGCACCAACATGGTAGCGTGGGACTAGATGCTGCAAAATAATATATTTTTTTTTTATCTCTCTGGTGCCTTAAAAAGTGTGGACATCTGAGGGGCACCAGTTCTAAACCTGTATGCTGAATTTGTCCCATCAAATAAAGAGGCTTAAATAAAACAAACAGAAAAGAAGAATTGACCAAGGAACTAAAAGCATAAAGCAAATGCCATGAAGATTTTTACTTTGCCAAATTGATAATAAGGAAAAGTTGTGGATGTATTTGCATGTTCTACCCTGTACTTAGTTTATTAACTGTTCTTCAACAACAAATTATGTTCTAAACCATGGCAAGCATTTAAGTTGGCTATTGTGTATTTTTTGTTTGGTTAAAAGAACAGAGATAATTAGCTAAAACCCCC
This sequence comes from Psilopogon haemacephalus, assembly GCA_013396835.1. Taxonomy (NCBI): domain Eukaryota; kingdom Metazoa; phylum Chordata; class Aves; order Piciformes; family Megalaimidae; genus Psilopogon; species Psilopogon haemacephalus. Next base: position 614,835 of record VWZI01008852.1, on the reverse strand, counting down.
TAAGAGAGGTGAGTCAGTTTCCCAAGAGCTAAACATTTATCTGTGTGTGATTAATACAAGGAGCCAACAGTGACCGCTAAAAATAACTTCACACTGAGAGTGCTGATATAAAATGCTGCAAGCAAAGTGTATCCTGTCCATTTTGCACTAGAATTTGAAAAAAATTCAGGTATATGCCAAGAATTATAGCTGGCTTTAAAGCAACCCCCAAAAAATGTTAACATATAAAACTCAGCTATTAAAAAAAAAAAAAAATCCATTTCCCTTATTTCTCTTCTGCACCTGCTTTTTACTGCAATAGCCACGGGCTGTAATAAGACAGCAGTGTGGCTTCAAGCCTTGGTACAAAGGAAGCTCTGTCTGAGCCAGTTACTTATCCACATGACATGATAGGTCCCATTTCCTCCTCAGTCTTGCTTTCCCAGAGCAGTGACAGAAACCACATTGCAGAACTGTCAAGATTCTAAAACCTGATTGTTAAATGCCAATTATCTTGATTAGGTTTCAGAAAAAAAAAAAGAAAAAAAAAAAAAAAGAAAAAAATGTTGACCAAATATTTACCTGCTATGTTCCAATTTAATAAACTGGACTTCAAGCATCTTGTCTGCTCACAGCTCCCATCCACCTTTAAAAAAAACCAAATATTTCACTTCAGCTAAGAAAAGTGCAGCCACAATCAATGACTTAACATAAACCTCTCTGTTAGTTTTAAACAGTGGTTTGAAGGCCACATTTCTCTTCAAAGGTTTATCAGTAGAAATGGCTGTAAAGATACCTGGATTTACTCAACATTTCCTAGAGGAGACTGAAGACTAGCAAAGGGCATGCCTGTCTACAAGAAGGGCTGGAAGGAGAACTACAGACCTATCAGTCTGGCCTCAGTGGCAAGGAAAATCAAGGAGCAGATCATCTTGAGTGCCACTATGCAGCAGGTGATCAGGACCAGTCAGATTGGTTGTTAAAGGGCAGGCCTTGCTTGACCAACTTGATCTTCTCCAACATGGTGACCCACGTAGTGACTTAGGGAAGGGCTCTGCATATGTTTATCTGGACTTCAGTAAAGCATTTGGCAATGTTTCCCATAGCATCCTTCTGGTGAAACTGCCTGCTCATGGCTTGCATGGGTAGATGCTTTGCTTGGTACAACAGTGACTGATAGCAGGCCCCAAAGAGTGGTAGGCAATGGAGTTAAACCCAGTTGGTGGCCAGTCAAAAGTGACATTCCCCAGGGCTCAGTTCTGGGGCCAGTTCTCTTTAATATCTTTATCAATGATTTGGACAAAGAGACATCCATAGTAAGTTTGCAGATGACCTGAAGCTGGAGTGGAATGTTGATTTGCTGGAGGGTAGGAAAGCTCTACAGAGGGACTTGGGCAGGACCACGTGCAGTCCTAGGCAGTTCTAGGTTTTTCTCACAAACACAAGTATCTTCTGAATTCTTCAGGAGGTTATGGGAGCTCACTGACTGTGTGCACTCAATGGCTGTATCTAAATGAAGATGCAAAGTACATCTTCATTGCAGCTTCAAGCTCTGAGATCTTACTACAAATACTAAAAGCTCCAGGCTGAGCTCAACTGGGGTCCAAATTATGACTCTGCACAGGCAAAGCAGCAGGAGCCAAACCCCTCTGCTATTCTGAGGGGGTGTTTTCCTGGAGTAGCTGTAGCTGAAATTTAGCTAACAGCCCAAATTAACTGTGCAGCCTGGTAAACAATTGTGACATGAAATGCCAAACAACACCTATGAACCACCCAGAGTACAAATTATCCCGTCTGTCACATCTGCATGGCACTCTCCTCACACCCAACCCTCCATTTATTTTTCTTCTTTTAATTAATCACCTCTACTTGCTGTGTTCCCTTGGTTCCTCTGCGCAGCAGTGCTATGAATGAGCCAGAACTGCAGTAGGGAAAAGAAATGAAATGTTTATAATTTCTATTTAGTTCTGTTATGTGACTCATTGTTGAACACAGAAAATAATTTTCTGTACAGAAAATAATTTTCTGTACAGAAAATAATTTTCTGTACAGAAATGTTCTGGCTCACCAGCTGAGAATAATCTAATTATTTTCCCTTCAATTACATTTAAAAGAAATTATATTTAAGAGTCCTTGCAGCCACTTTAATCACTCACACAACTCCTGCTGCATATCAGAAGGTGGCAGACTGAACACCTAGGGATTTCTGTACTCACTGTCAACCTATTTCAGGCACAGTCTCCAGAACAGAAAACCACCACACATCTGACTGGATGTGATTGTCCCCTGGGAAGAAGCACACACTAATGTTTTGTCACCAGCAATATAATTCCAGCAAACTCTTCTGGGCAGTCTAATACCAACTATCCCCAGCCTGATGTGTCAAAATTTCTCCCTGGTTCTCTCAGAACACCAAGATATGACATCTGGGTATAAATCACCAAAGATAGCTCAGTAGCATTAATTCAGACTGGAGATATCTGCAATTGATCTGATCTGGTACAGGGATCTTGCTAACAAAATCCTTTAATGCTGCAAGCCTCAACCCTTCCAACCAGGCAGGTCAGAAATCGACCTGAATTCTAACCTCAGCATCCAGTAGCACTGCTGGGTAACCTCGCTTTGAGGGGTGTGTTAGTCAACCATCACTCCACCTGAGCTACTGCTGTTGCTGAGTAAAACAAGCACTTGTGTAGGACTCGAGCAAGGGGGAAATAACACAAATGAAGAGCCTCAACCAAAATTATAGTTCCATTTCCCTTCTGCAAAACAAGACGTCAAAAATACCACCACAATAGCATTATAATAGATAGTCAGCTTTGTCACGGAGTCTTGGAGAGCAAACCACAACACTGTCCTATTGGGGATTTTTTTAAAAAGAAAAAAATAACACGAAAATAAGTTAATTTTCCAATCTTTAAACCCTCAAAACGTCAGAAAGTCCCTGCATGCATACCTCTGTATTTATAATAGGCAAATGCTACAAACACCCAGATATTTTCCCCACTTTTGGCAGATAAAAGGGGAAGATAAGAAAGCTGTGATGTTCTTTTGACCTTCTGCCAAAGGTAAGGACCACCTGACGATCTGAATTTCCCTTGCAAATCTACCAGAGCTGCAATGCTGAAACCTCACTGCTGGTGCCTGCTTTATCTCTGATTAGCCATCATTTGGGACAACTGTTCAACTGATGGAGCAAATGACGGCACTGAGTTGGCATTTCCTACTTCTCCATCACACAACTGTTTAGAATAATATCTCAGTGCAAGTGAAATGCACTTTTATTCCCCTTCTCTCACCCAATCCCCAAAGAAAAAAAACCCAAAACATTACACAAAAGTTTGGTTTTGTCTTATTGGAGGATGATATTGTATACTCTGATGAACAATGCTAGGATTAAGGTGGTCTCAAAGAGGTGTTTGTGGCTCAGACTATACAGACAATACTCAGAGATGTTTCTTTCCAAAGGGCACAACGTTGCCCAATAATGTATTTTTCACCTGATGGCTGGATTTCTCAGGGGTTTCCTGAAGAGCTGCCAAAACCGGCTCTAATGATCTGCTGTCTGTATTAAATATCAGCTGGCATTCCCTAGTTTTCCCTAGAGATGGCTGCATTTGTCTGTAGTAGACAGAGCAACCCGTGAGTACTGTGTCTGAGCTTTTGCTCCCTGAGAATGTGGCACTGGCATCAGGTTACTGGAGTGATTACAGCTATTGCTTGTCATCTCCTCTGCCCTCATTATGTCTTTCTTTCACCAGAACATGCCCGGTTTAAGTGGATCTAATCTTCTGTTTACTGTACTATCCGACCCTCTGTGTGCGTGTGCTCAGACAAACCTGCCTATTCTGCTCTCCCCACTAAGGTCAGCTTTACCTTTCTAGCATAAACTCCCTCACTTCTCTGTCTAGGCTCTTTGCATGTGGCCTGGATAACAGACACTGGGAAAGTAGGCTGAAAGTCTGGGATGCCTCTGATTAACTACCTGATCCTATTTCGTTGGTATAGGCAAGTTGTTGCTCCAGTCCAGGAAGATGTGCAACGAAAGATGTGCAACGAATCTATAATAAAGTGTTCTGGTCAGAAATGAACAATTAAGCCCTGCCTGGACATGATGAAGCTGAATCACAGCAGAACTTCCAATAGTTGTAAGAAAATGAAAACACAATCTCAAATAGGAACCTATCAGAAAGCATTGGAAGTGGTGGCATCTGGAGGCATTCTTCTCAGAGGAAAAGATGAAATGACTTGAAAATCAGGGGGGCTGAGTACCACACTTCAGTTTAGTTAGGGTAAGTCATATCTACACCAGAATGATTCTTTTGATCTGTATATGTGTCCCCATTATTTCTTATTATTTGTATGAATACAGCACACACCATCCTAGAGAAGGAAGCAGCAGGCCCCTGTTGCATTACTCACCTATTTAGAAGTCAAACAATGCCACAAAGAGATCAAAATGTGCAAAGCAACTATTCCTTCTCCCCTTGACTGCAGTCTCTTTCCCAAATAGTTCAAGGCGTTTGTATCAGTATTCTGCATTGGCACCATCACTGTGGTACTCTGGATTCATTCCTGTGCAACCTGAGCTAGATTGTCTGGTCCTGTTCTGGCAGGAGGGTTGGACTCGATGATCTTTTTTGGTCCCTTCCAACCCCTGACATCCTGTGAGCCTGTGTGAAGAGGCAGAAGGGTGAGAATTCATAAGCACTGGGACTCAAATAGGAAGCTCAGCTCTTCAAGATATCCTCACTGCAAAATGAGTAGGAAACAATCTTAATTAATTACAAGCATTAATACATAGTCCAAATTGTGTAAGCAATTCACAGTTTGTGACCTGCTGGGATGTACCTGGTAGTAAGTAGAGTAAATACCAAGGGTAACATATTCTATGATACATACTTACTTGGGAAGAAAGGGATATCAAGGGTAACATATTGTATGATACACACTTACTTGGGAAGAAAGGGCTTGTTTGCATCAAAATGAAAGTCTGAGGACAGTATTACATCCTAAGAAATAAGATGAGTGCTTAGATTGATGTTAAAAAGAATTAATCTGGCTTTCCTGTTCAGGCAAATGTCCTTAATTAATCAAATTATGAGGTAAGGATGTTGCTCCTGCAGATCTCATTTCACAATGCATACATGAATTGTGCATCTGGAATCCTAACAATCACCAGTGTCAGGTCTTTGAGGAAGCTGTTGACAGTTATTTAAAAGTAAATTATCTTAAAGAGGATAGAGCAGAACTTTGCAGTTACCAAAATGGTTACGGTGCCACAGGAAAATGATAATACGGCTTTCAAAGATTTTCCTGAGAAGGAGAAATTACAGTTCTTAGATTCATATCTGCAGTATTTATTTTCTTCTCAATAATTCTAATGCCCTGCACAACCTTCTGCTTAATTTCCACATTTCACTGTACAGAAGGTGGTCATTCTGAAAGGCAGTATTAAGGCTATAACACAAAGAAATGGGAAGTGCAAACAGGTGCCAAAGAATTCTCCTGAACTTTGCTGATTGTTCCGCGTCAAACAATGTCCATATATTGTGAAGTATTCTGAAATTGTGAAAAGTAAATTGATTCCCTCTGAGTGTGCAGAGATATACCATATTTTGCATCTTTTGAAGCACAGCCAGAACCTCATCTTGGCAACTAGCTGTAAAATCTGAACTGAGTCTAGCAAAAATGAAAGAAACTACTTCAGTTTCTCTTTCAGAAAGGGAGAAGAGTTTTATCATGGACTACATTTTTTTTCTTGATTTCAATAGTTAAAACTTACCTGGCTGTATTCTCACAGCTGATCAGAGATGATGAATTTTTCTAATCTTTTTCTTTGCTAAAGAGTAAAAAGACACTGAAGCAGGGACTATAGCTGACAATTGCCACAGAGATGAGCCTGAAGTACTTCAAACTTAGTATCTGTGAATGAAAGATGAGATCTTAATTATTATAGCCCTTCATTATATACTCAGAATTACCAATGCAATAGTTACCTGATATTCTTTAGCAATTTTAGATCATTGGGAAATATCCTCTCCCATTACAGCCAACAACGCTGAAGTAAGTAATGCTAGGCACAGATTTTTTTTCTAATATATGACACCAAGCAGCTAAACTCAGGATTCATAGAATCATAGAATGGTTTAGGCTGGAAGGGACCTCAAAGATCATCCAGTTCCAACTCCCTGTCACAGGCAGTGACACCTCCCACTAGAACAGGTCGCTCAAGGCCTCATCCAACCTGGACTTGAACACCTCCAGGGAGGGAGCAGCCACAATCTCCCTGGGCAACCTGTGCCAGTGTCTCACCACCCTCATTGTGAAGAACTTCCTCCTAACATCCCGTTTAAATCTCCCCTCTACCAATTTAAACCCATTACTCCTTGTCCTGTCATTACAAGACCTTGTCAATAGTCCTTCACCAGCCCTCCTGTAGGCCCCCTTCAGGTACTGGAAGGCTAGTACAAGATCTCCTCAAAGCCTCCTCTTCTCCAGGCTGAAGAGCCCCAACTCTTGTACCCTGTACTCATAGGAGGGGTTGGATTCCTGTTACCCTCTACATGTTTAGAGTATCTCCAGCTCCTGCTTTCTGAATGCACACAAAAGTCTTGTGAAATTATTCCATTTTAAAAGCCAGACTCTTCCTTTACCTTATTGTTTCCAAGAGTCTTAGTGACTTAGTCATTAGCAAGACAGTAGGTACAGCAGAGCAAATTCTTAGGGATGTAATTGATTGCTTTGACACAGTGTGCAGGTTTGAATGTTGTTTTATAGGATGTTTTTTTTTCCAGAAGGACTGGTTGGATCATTTTGATTTAGAGATGTAACATCATTCACAGACTCAGTACTTGAAACTTGGGCTTCTCTTGAGATCTCCTTAGGTACTTCTGTTGTCCCATCACAGTTGCATTTGAACGCTTTAGAAACACCTAGAAATAGAAACAATGGCATTGGTTACTCCTGTTTCTTTCACAGGAGGAATATCTGGGGCAGGCTTCAATTTTTTTTCTCTCTGTGTGTATGTTTATGTGGAAAAAGAAAGAATCCAGGAGGAAACGCTCAGGCAAAGCTATTTACATATGACAGGAGCCTAACCTACCTTGCTTCCACAGCTCCGGAATCTGCACGGAGGTTTTCGTTTTCCTCTCTCCTCACACTTTACCACTGCATTTTTACAGCAAAGCTGTCCTGGGGAAATCATCAAGCCAGTGCTGCGAAGGATTTTGAGAGTTAAGGCAGAGACCTTGAACTGCACTTTGCATTAAGGAGACAGTCCTCAGTGTAGAACATCAGGCTGATGTGCTCACGGTAATGATTGTTGCTAAGCAAAGGCAGTTGATAGCTGTCTTTTGTACTAAAGTTTTCAGGATGTGTGGCCTCGCTGAATGGTCTGGAGGTCAGGAATGCATAGGTCATCCTGGTCAGACCCAGGCCCAATTGAATGGGATATCTCGTATGGCAGATGGAAAGGGGAAATTTGCTGCCACGGTTGTAGGCATCTGTAGCAGCAAGGAGTTCAAAAGGAGCACAAGGATGCATGCACTCCTACCCTAGTCCCACGACTCCCCACCTCAACCTCTAAAGTACGCAGCAGAAGGATGCCTTGACTTAGAACAACCTCAGCCCTGCCAAATTAGATTTAAAATAAGGTCAGCCAAGAAACCATGTTGTGAATGGATAACATAGAGGAGGAAGCAAGCTGATCTGGTTTATGACTTGCTATCGCTTTGTCTTTACTTGTTTCACCACATCTCCCACTCTTTTCGTACTTTGGAGAAGTGTGATTATGCAGAAGACAGTTCACAGATGATGGCTGAGCCAATCTACATATCTACTGCTACTGTAGTCCCAACATCTCTGTTCCTTTTCTCTGTCACAGTCACCCCCATCATCTGTGCTTGTTATAGCTGTTATGTTTAGAAACCAGTCCAGTTCACTAAACTGAAAGAAAAAACATTATCTTATGGTACGTTACTTTTCTACCAAAAGCAGCCCGTGCTGGGTCAGTAGATTACAGGATAGCAGAGCTGTAAGCAGGAGAGAAGGGTACAACGATGAGGACCTCCTCTTACCACAGAGCTGAGAGTTTAAACTGTACCTGAGCCCTCTGACAATGCTCAGGGCAGGAGCTTTGATCACCAAAGAGCTGTCTAATATCAGAGAGGTTTCCCTTGTTCTGTCTAAGAAATAAGGACTGACCCACTTCAGAATGTTTCCTTTACGCTTGTACAGCTCTGGGAAATAGGACAGATGAACATGCACAAGGATCAATAATAGTCAAGTGCTACAGTGAGTCCATTACAATCAGCCCCATCCATCAGGGCTACAAGAGCTCTTTCCGTGCCTGGCTGTAGCCTGAGGCTTGGCTGAGACGAAGCTGTGGCATCCACCCCAGCTCTTGACTGGGGAGTTCAGAAAAGCCGGCTCTTGGCAAAACTTCCCAAGGCAGTCTCTTCAGAGCACCAGTTTTTGATTCCTTTCTACAGGCATGCTGCAATGCTTTAGCATCATTGTCTTTCAGCAAACCATTAACCAAGAATATTGAAAGAGCGACACAGAACTTCTGCCCCTTGTAGTAAGGAAAGTACATAAGGGGGTTCTGGAGTAGGAAAAGCAACTTTTTCTTTTTTTTCTTCCTGAAAACTGGATAAGGAATGGTTTGAGTTCAGCACAGGGAGACTCCAGCTATGATATGCTCAATCACACTAAGATTTTTAAGACTGCCCTATGGAAAACCTATGAATACTTCAGAAAGGAGTCCTGCAGGAAGTCATCATCTGCATAAATGCCAGAGTCTCCCAAGGTGATGGATTACTCCATCATTTAATCTAACATGAGTGCCATGAGTACCTTTGGGGACTTTGGGTATGATATGGCAAGACAGCATCAGACAATATCCTTCCCTGAGGGCTACACTTCCCTGGCATTTTGGGGAGCCATTCCATTTGTGGATTTTTAAGGTGTGTACACACACCAGTTTAGGGGGAAGGTGTGAACAACATTCCCTGCCCTGCTTTTTCCAGCTACAAATTTTTTCTCCCGTGGGCAATGCTCTCATTCAAGAATGCAGTTAATGAAGAATCTGCTATACTGCTGGGCGAGTTATTTCATTGGTCTTCACTGTTAAAGACATGCAATACCTAATGGACATTTCTCACTTCGAGACTTAGCTGCCATCTACTCCAAAGCAGTGGGCAGAAGGTGAAATATCACAGAGAGTGGAAGGTTTCTGATGATGATACAATAAATAAACAGATTTATAATACTGCAGTTGTAATAAGCTTTACAGCTGAAACAAAAGTGTCAATCTAAACACACATGTTTGTCATGACATCTATTAGGGCAAGCAAAATAAGTGCACTGTGTTACCAAAATTTCTACAAATTACATGTGGCTAGTTTTCTTCTTGCTCGGGATGCTGAAACACAGCAGGACATTAGCAATAAAGAAAGGCAGGCCGTCTTCTAGGAAAAAAATGTTCCCAAGGAAGTCCACAGTTAGCAACTCTTGCGAAGGCAAGCTTCAGAACGAAGTAGGAAGACTATGCTCATCGGAGCAACAATCTGTATCTGTGCAAATTATAAGAGGGGGAGGGGGATAAACAGGTTAATCTGTTGTAAACTGATTTTGACCCTGAAGGTGATCACAGGTACACAGCATTACGGCACTTTAAACTGCTTTATGCAAAGCTTTAAAAAGACCCAGCAACAAACAAAGCTTTTTTTGTGTTTGCTAAACAAAGCATGAAAGAATAGTGACAAAAGTAGGAGGAGCCGAGTTTGTCCGGACAAAGCCAGGAGGAGGAGCCCTCATGCAATGGAAATGCATTTCAGTGGTCCTGGATTGATATGCTCATCCTTTAAACTCCCAGGGCTGGGAGATCACAGGGCCTGAAAGTCCATCAAAGAGCACTTCTCTGCATTGATCCAGTCTGGAGCGGAAGGCTGGTGGGGGTCTGCTCTTCTGTATAAGACTGCCTCCGAAGATAATCAGCTTTTCTTCCCTGGAAATTGGGGAATCTCAAACATCAATAAAGTGTTATTTCAAGTAAAACATCAGTCTCAACGTATAGAAGTCTGAAGGTGTATGTCTGTTTTGTTAAGGCTTTAGATTAGGGTTTTTTAAAGGAAAAAATAATTAGAGAAGAAAAAATCCTGAACATGTAACATCAGAGGAGGGTAAAGATTTCAGTTTAAAAGTATACTCTTAAGGCTTCAATTGTTCTTTCCACCTCGTCAACAGCAGAACTCACAATAAAAGTCTTTAAAGCAGTCGTACAAACTTTCTTATTTATGGTTGGATTACTCAAGCAGCACAGTAGCACCTGACCTAAAAGACCAAAATAATTCAAAATCACGATGTCTTTCACTCTCTCAATGGCTTGTTAGGTTACCACGTACGGCAGTCAGGCAATTACATATCAGCTCAGCTTTAGCTTAAAACCCTTTAGGTCTGACAAAAGGGAAATCTGAAGACTGGGGAACATTTAACACTGACAACTAGCACTGCCCCTGATTTGCATCATCTTTAGCTTTCGGATGATCAGCTGGGCAACTCCTGGGATCTACCTCTCACAGCTCTGTGCTTTGTCTGTTCCAAGTTATACATCCAACATACAGATGTAAAGAGCTAAACACTCCTAAACCAAAGGTAAGTAGGAGTGAAATCAGACAATCTAGCACTTTCCAGTGTAACTAGAGACTGGAGTCATTAATCAGTAGTTCATCTGACACAGGAAACTATTGGGATATTTTATTTATTTCAGGGAGAGCAGTGTTGAACAACCAGAGGATGACACAGAGTTCTCTATCACATCATGTGCCACCTGACTTGATAAAATTTAGGAATATTTTAATATACTTAAATATATTATGATGATATTGAACATATTGTTATATAGTGATATTAAATATGAAAATATTCTATAATAACATTAAAATATCATTAAATATATTCATTGTACTAAAATAAACCAAATAGCTGCCAAAACCCTGCACCCAAGAGATCCTGAGCACCAGCAAAACAATCAATAATACTCTGGCATTTGAAACTATTTCAGGTGACTGCAACTATTGCAGAGAAATATGGTTATGATTACCTTAGAACATTACCTTTCTGTGAGGAGAAACACCAACAACCGATTTGCTTGCAAGTAGTCCATTTCA